>JBAJNP010002056.1:0-52222 GCA_036877545.1 Yasuhikotakia modesta | reverse complement strand
ATTGTCATAATATGGTTTGAAACCTGTTTGGAAGATGATCTCAGATTTAAGCACATTTATTAAGGGTAACATGTCAAACAATTAATGTGACTTACTTTTATTTACAGTACTTACATTTAGTGGTTCATATTTTTCCGCTTATATGTGCTATATAGTCATATATGTGCTTCACTAAGGCTCATGTACCACATTTAACATCAGATGTGTTTATTAGCTGCAAAACATGCAAGAAAAGTCTCACAGGCGTGCAGAAATTATTGTATTTAATTATTGCAAAATTGCATTAAGTTCAGAGTAGGTGTTTGTTTTTTACATCTAAGTTTATTCAGATATTGGTGTCTGTTCTTTGTGTTTCAAGTGAAGTGTATACTTTAATATTTGTCTTTTATACAGTATACAATCCTGTATGAGTGTTTACATATTTGCATACAGTGTTACCAACAGGAACTGACACAAGTTTTGCAAAACTTGCTTTGACTACAGATTTACCAAGAGTCATTTGACTGGTATTAATAAAAGGTCACATCTATACAATCCCTTGCTTGCACAGACATGTGAGGATTTACCAGCCGCCAATCCCAGGGGAAATCGTTTCAGTGGTGTTTATGTGAAACAGGCCTTCAGCAAGAATACATTTACATTAGGAAGCAGGTATATAGCATCGTAAGTAAACGGGGCAAAACAGACTGTAAATATTTGACCTACATGTATATGTTCTGGTGTGTAAGAAGTGAAAATGAGAGTGTGTGTCTTTGTGTCTCGTCTTTAGCGCGACATAATCAGAGCCCCAGATTTATGAGCAACCAGATCCGTCCTGCAGCTTAGCATTGTAAACAACTGAGATCAAGGCACAGATTTAAGAACATGTAGCACTTGCACTTGGTACTTTTGGTGAAAGAAGATTAGACATGACAATTTTTAATTTGTCCCTGAATCCGTTTTATAAGACGATAATGCCTTCACTGTCTTTTTATAGCAGAGCGTCTGATATTCTTACGAGACGAGGCTGAATCAGATGGATGAGCCCCACGGGGATCATGAGAGTCGCTAGCACTTTACAAATTAAACCGGTGAGTATTAGGAATCCTTCAAAGATGCTCAGATGAGTTTTAAGATCAGCAGGGATTGATCACATTGAGTCTAATGTGTCTTCATATGCATAAATGAAGCAAACACACACATACAACTACATTTGGAATACAGTGGCCCCAATAAGTATTTGTTAAGTATTTATTTACATTAAGCTACAGGGAATTAGAAGTTTATATGCCGTATGTGCATGAGGAATTTGAGCAGAGGCACAAATTAAGCTACATCTTTACTCACAACTTCAACTTTTTAAAAAATACTTTTAGTATTCATCAGTTATTGTAATCAGTTTATACAAATATATCCCAGAATTAAGTTCCTTTTTATCTGTGCAGGTGACCAAACACAATAAAAACAGGTGCAGTTCATTCTAATGTGTCCAAATATTTTGTCAAAAGTATATCTGTAATTTTATCATTTGAAAACCATCCAACTAGCCACTTAGTTTGATATTTTGTTACAGTATGTAATGCAAAAATGTTTATATATATTTATAAAAGTGTGTCTTAAGTGGCCAATGTTTACACATGCATAGATCATCACAGAGATATATTATGTGTTAAATACTTTCCTCTGTTTTCTGTTTGACACGAGAGAACAAAAGTCAATGACTGCAGACGTGAGTTTTAGGCTGTTCAGTCGTGTCCTGAGACGCCCATGATAGCTTATCTTGTATCTGTGATCCATGCAGAGAAAATTATTCAGGCCTGGCATGTATTTAAATGTCGCAAATCTCTCAGGGACCTTCCGAAAGCTTCGTCCCTGGTCTCATAAACAGTTTCTTATCCCGCCTGAGCAGGAACTGACATCCGATGAGTTTTTCATTAATAAGGCTGGACTTAATCGCACCATAAACAGGAATAACAAAAAATGACTGTGACAACAATAATCATATTTCAGCAAGGATAAAGGCGGGAGAATAATCTTGGCGTGGCACGAATGTAATCCCAACTGCACATTGAGCATCTAAAGCACACACACACACACAAACACACACACTCACACAACTGTCTAAATGCTGTTTAACAATTAAACCACATAATGAGGAAACATGTGTCTCATTTGCACTGTATCAGCATTCAAGCGCCATTCAGAAATGTGTTTCAATTTTAAATATGACTTTCAAAATACTTGTGTGTGCTGTATTTTTAATTTGTCTTTTGCAGAATAAAAATAAGACAAATTCTGCTTGACCCATGTAAGAAAATGTTCTGAGCTCTGGGAAAAAACAATTAAAAATCAAATGAATTCAAAGACCTCAAATATCTTATTGCAAGCGTAATTTCTGAATAGCTGTTGTTAGGAATGTTTTGACCACTGCCTGGCAACCAAATGAAACTGTTGAGATGTTTAACCTGCAGCAGAACTTGTGAGACTGACAGAACCATTATTGGACCTCCGTGCAGATTTCAATTTTGGGCTACATTTGAAAGGCTTTAAAAGAGATTTTTGGGGTTTTCACAAAGGCTAAAGGAATATGTTTACAGTAATACAGAAACATGAGAAAAAAATTCACGTCATCCCTGTCAAATGAAATCAAGCGTGTTTGTCTTGGAATAATTCAACACTGTAGGATACACAGATCCTGAAGTTCATGACCACATGAGTGATGCATGCATGTATATATATATATCTATGCATATTCATATACTGTATATGTATGTATATGTGTATCTATCTATCTATCTATCTATCTATATCAGATAGATAAATATATATATATATGTATATATATATATATATATAGAGAGAGAGAGAGAGAGAGAGAGAGAGAGAGAGATAGACATATATAGATACACATAGATACACACACACACATATATATGTATTTATATTTCTATATACACATATACATACATATATACATGCATGCATCACTCATCTTTATATATATATATAGTGTTGGGTATTATATGCATGTTATCCTGTATATGTGCATGTCAAGCAAAATGCACATATTTCACAAAATTTCCCATCAAGCCAAGCGAATCCTTCAATGATGACGGGATTATGATGAAGATCATTTGCATTCTGTAACAGGCACTGGTTTATGGTGAGGAGTGGCACGCTCTCTCGCTGGTCCAGTCCCATCTATTATGCAAATGAGGCCCGGCTTCATTCTCCGGTCGGAACAATGAGAGCAGGCGCGGAGGGGGGCGTCATCTGGGTCACGCTGGGTTTTCAAACCCCCTCTTTTGTTTGGTGTTTGGCACAGTCTTACTCTATCAGAGGGTCATTAAACAGTAAAGTAGGACATGCCAAAGCTCCAGGGCCGAGGAAGAGGAGCGGAGCGAGCAGTTCTGCTGGAGCTCAGCCCAGGTGCTTGAGTGGAAGGCTAGAGATCACTCAATTAGCACATGACGAATTTCATTTAAATTGGCGCTGACATTATCAAAGCGGGCACCGCTGGATGGTTTGTACACAACCTTCAGAGCTGAGCGGGTCAAAGTGTGTTTCTGATGTCTGGAGGTGGCAGAGAGAGAGAGCGACGGACGCACAGATGCTATTACCCACGGACTGTAGGTTTGCATCCTGCCGCAGAACGGCCTGCCAAGCAATGCCGTCTCCTTACATAAACCCCCACACACAAACACGCCTAGTGAGGCACATTAAACAAGGGTGACAGGTCTGCTGGTCGACAGCCAGGCTAATGGCCGTGCTGCCTGGGAACATAAAGCTCGGCTCCATGCAGAGTGTGTGAATCGGTCAAAACGTTCCTCCATTAGTGTCTGTTTGAGCAGCAGTCTTACTGAAGTGTTAAAACTAACAGGCAGAGGAACACACATCACACAACATGTATAAATGGGAGAGAGGTACAAGATAATATTTGTTCATTTATCTGATTTTGGATAAACAAAAAATTAATCATGATTTTTAAATTGAATCACAGCTTTCGCAAGGTGTTTGTTTTCTTTAAACTGTTCATTTACATGGAAAACCAGATTTTAAAAAAATGTTTTAAAAATTGATTTGTAAAGATTAAAGTTCATAGTGGCTCAAAACTATGGTTCATAAAAACAAAACATATGTAAATAAAACTGGTTGTTAAATTAAATTCTATGTTCATTCTTTATTACAAATGCTAAAAATATTGTCAAAGTCATTTTTATGTTTCATTCAAATTGGTTGTTAAATAAAATTGTACATTATTATAAATACTTTTTAAAATTCCATGTTAAGTTACAGTGTGTGAACTGGAATGCAATAATTCTTTATAATAATGTTTTGTACTGTTTAGTATGTCCAAAATAATAATCACATGAAGACACAGGAAGAATGTTTCAGTGCATTTATTTAACAAAACAATATATAGTTTTTAAAATAGATCATAATTTAAAACATAATACAGTCAGTAAGACAAACTGTGGTAAAATACCACGTTTATATTCCTCCAGACCACTGGCTCTTCTCTAAAATTTAATGATAAATTTAATACTGTAATTATGCTGTCACAGTATTTAAGGGTAAAATATGTTTATCATAAACACCTCAGGGAGATTGTAGATGCTGGGTAAAAGTGAGACCGACCGTATGTTCATCACATCACTGGCGTACTGATTCACACCATTAAGTACCTCCGGGGGTGCGGCCCAGAGGAACACCCAGGATTAGGGCATTCAAACCCAGGGTCTTGCCTGAAGTCAACCCCTGGAGACCCTTCAGTCTGGACAGTGTTGAAAAGGGCCCTGGGCATTAGCAGCACGGAGCTTAATGCATATGCAACAGGGTCTGTGGGCTACAGCTTGGTCACAGAGTGGAACGTTATGGGTTCAAGAAACTGCACCAGGGAACAGTTTGTAATGCTGTGTTGCAGTATTACAGGAAAGAGGGGCTTCCTAAACACTGACCTGCATGTCATGCAGTCTGAATATTCACCAGTTGTTGAATAAAAGATGAATTTGCTTTTATACTCTGTGGTGCCACTAAAACGTTCGGGGGGTAAAAGGGGATTCAGAGTTGATGTGAATTAAGTTATGTGGAACACGCTCTTATTGAACTGCCCGTGTTTTCACTTCCTGTTTCATGCCCCTTTTACTGTACATCTCAATGGATTGCCCTCCATTCAGCTTTCCACTAACCTATGAAAGGGAAGCGGACTGACCCAGAACCGTAAACCTCTGAATCATGTTGTTGTTTTCTGTTCCCAAACCCACCACCTAAAAACAAGCTATTTGCTTTTGAATGATCAATCACTCCGTTGGGTGCAGAGAGAAGATGTGCCAGTAGAGTGAATGAAGGGCTGTTTGAGAAAAAGGTTTTCAGAAGGACAGCCATGAAAGCGCTTTAAGAAAAAAATAATGTGTTTTTTGTCACTGTATATATCTGGAAACATTAAGACATGTCAGAAACAAAGGCAGGCAGGATCGTTTGGACTCCGTGTGTATGTTCTTTGTCATAAGCGATGAAACAAACTGGCTTTCCCGACGGTCCGTGGCGGCACAGAGCCTCCAGGCTGCTGTTTACCCATCTGACGGCTCATCAAAATGTGGCTTCCTCTCGTGGTCTTTGAGCTACGGCTGCAACACCACCTGTGGGGAAAGAAATTATAAAAACAAAACAAGCCTCTCGCTCAATATTTAACGCTGTGTGAGAGAGCGTGCTTAATGTGAAGTGAATCCCCTGAAAGCGTTCACATTCACAAAGAATTAAATCACTTTTATCATTGAGGATTGAGTAGAAAGTGTGTGAGAGGGCAAAACAGGATGTAAAATGAAGTGTTTGTGAGGTAAAGCAAATCAAAAAAAAGATGCACTCATTTATACAGGCAAAAATCAGAGGCTGCATGTCCATACACATTGTGCCATCTCTCCTGTATACCCACAACTACCCACCCACCCACCCGTGCATTATTAACCATGCATACTAGATGTATTAATGCAAACATTCACAAATATTTAAACATGATGTTGCTTCTGGGCGAAACTGTCCAGTCAGCAACAGCTGCCTGATGTCACCAGTAATCATGATGAGACTCTTCCTCAGAGCAGCGCTTTTATTCTGGCTCATAACATGGATGACAGTGTTGGAATCTGCTCTCCTCACCATCTCAACTTTTATAGGATAAATAATGAGGCAGTTTCATGTTTCTGAGTGACATGTTTCTCAAATTATCCACGTTCCCACACTGTGTCAATGAGTTTTTCCTGCCGTCCCTGATGTCTTCATTATAATCGAAATTGCATGATTTTTAATCACACAGCATCACAGAATCAAACTAATGTTTCAGATTGTTTATGATGTTTCTTTTCATTTACCTACAGCTGTTTGTTTTGAATAATACCACTAAATAAAATTCATATTGCAATGCTTGGACTCATCAGTTTGCTTTTGGTGTAGAGCATTTATATACTGAATCTCCTCTATAGACTCACACAGATTAATTTATGAGCTGTTAAACCCACTATAGAAATTTCCATTACTTTATAAACTTCTCATTTTACATGATTTTTCCAGGCCTGGAAATCACTGTTTAAAAATTTTCCAATGTGTCCTGATTTTCCACGATCACAGGAACTCTGGTGTAATGTTTAATGTAACTCTGCTAAAAGTCTGTGCTGGTCCACTTTTTATTACTGAAACAGTCCAGTAAAGACAGGACACTAGTGGCCACTTGATGGAGCTGTCAAGCAAACAATAATGTCTATTCAGACCTTTCAAAAGGGTTATTAAAACAGCAAAGCAACACCCACCACTGTTCACCATTTGGCTTGTAAGAAGCATAACAGAAAAGGCATTTGTGTTGTCGTGTCTGTGGTTTTGTGACCACAGTATAATGTGGACAAGCAGACAGTTTAGCCTGTGTATCCACTACAAGCATTCAGCAGAAGTGCTTCAGTAAAGTTGAAAGACAACACATCTATTGTGTTGAACTTCCCATGAGTATTTATCTGCATTCATTAACCTTATATGTAACAGTGATACCTGTTAAATGAAGCCATTGTTAATGTTATGATGCAGGCTACATGAAAAGGAAAAATAAATCAAGTTTGACCCTAAATAAATAAACAAAGACCCTCATCATTGTTTCAGTAAGACCCCAAAGTTATACTGTAGATTTGACACACATGGCACAACAAAAATCTATTTTATTTTAATAGTTTAAGCATCACGATCCTGCTAATATGGTGTCTAATATGGTGACATATTACCCAGAATTCAACACGGCGTAACATCAGCTTTACATTCTCTATGAACATGTGTAGTCGCTATAACAACTTGTATCGTTAATGGTGACATATTATATGAAATAAAACATTATATGTTGTATATAATAATGAAATATGACGCGTTATGTTTCTAAACTACTGTTAATGTAATATTGCAATTTATATCAGAGACGTACGTATTGGGCGTAACGATGACGTTAATTGACAACCCGAAAGCCAATCAAATCGCGACATTCGCCGTCTGTCAGCAAAATAATCCAATTAGCAAAGACGCTCGGAGAAGTTGCGGCCAATCATCGGGCTACTTGAACAAACTCCCTCCCTTTCGCCAAGACGCACAAGACTGAACCAAAGGAAATCTTGGCCTCCCCCAGTAGCTTATTACTCGGATGTGTGAAATGTTAAATTTCACGCCATGATATCGTATTGTTAAGATATTTAGAAATATTCAGTCACGAAGTCGATAGATTTGTTCCAGGGCGGCTGCGTTGGCGTCAAACATGCGCAAAAATTCACGCAGTCGAAGCAGAGAATCGCCGTAAACGTAATGATCGCGTCTCGCGTGAAGTCGCCCTGATCTCTCACTTCAAGAGGAAGAAAAAACACGTATCGACCCCGAAAAACAACCGAAACTTGAAGTCCGAAGTGGGAAACAGCGCTGACAATCGCGGTATATCTGGAAATGTGAGTATGGGGACGCGCGGGCCTCGGGTTCGCTCGACGTGCTAATGCTAAGCTAACCAGCGCGTGATTTCATTGCTAAGTGTTTTCTGGGCTTGTTGTGTAACCAGCGAGTTGACACAAGCGCGGCTGTAACGATATTAAGACTGACACAACCGCCCACTTTCCGTTCGGGCTCGACAGACAAACGTTGTGTTGTTTTGATGGTGCTCGAGTTCAGACTTTTCTGCGTTTTGTTTGTCCGGCTGCGACCTGAACGCGAGCGTCAGAAATAATCCCAGCGGCTCGTGCTGCGCGTTAGTAAGGATTCACTGGATTATGTAACCGTGTCGTCTCTTGCTAGCTGTCCTCTGTTTCTCTATAAAAGTGACAGTTTGGAAGCTTTATCGCCTTGAAAAGACGCTTCATTTGTCATTTAATGTAGTGTGTTGGCTCACGTTACCCTAGTTCATGTTTACTAGTTACTTTTGCCTTGTTTGCTGTCTGAAGTCGTGCTGGTTTGTTGTAAGGTTTGTTTAGTGATCAGTCAACTGCTGTCAGAATCGATTGTATTGTGTGGTAACTTGCTCATAGTTGAGTTAAGGAGTGCCATGTGGGTGTAAGTATAAATTTGGAGACCTTCAGGTTAAAGGAAACCTCCTTGTGTAATATTGCTGTGTCTTATTCTTGTGTCCTATATAGGTTAACTGTTTTATTTGTTATGCAATTTGTGTCCTATTGCAAACCTCATTCAGCTCAAAGCATAGAGGCTCCTGGTGTCAGTTTTTGTCTTTTTGCAGTTTTTGAATAAGCTTATCACTTATCTCTGTATTGATTCCTTAACAAACAGTGAGGTTTGATACCTTGTCCGGCACACTGCAATAAAAAGAGTAAATCAAACTTTGACAAAGTGCATCTGTAAAGAGGTTAGATGCAGATTGTAACTGTAGATAAAGGACTTTGATCTTTTGCCTGTTACTCTTATCAATACATCTGCAGACTGGTGACGTGACGTCAACGGTTAACATGCGTAACCTACTTTTTCTTTATCACGGTTGAACAATGTGTGAAACTTTGACCCAGGCTGCTGACTTTGCAAAGTGTTTTTCAGATACAGATTGATGTTCTGCATGGCTGAGGAACGGGTCAGTGTTGAGTTTAAAGGTGATAGCAGTCGACCCCTTTGTTTGCCTAGTGGCTTCCTTAAAGTCTTCCTAGATCTGTGGTGGGTACAGAATACTGGCAGTAAGTGAAGCACAGTTCTGCCAGCCAAATATGTTGTGATGGCGATGGAATGAAAAGCCCTGTGGGAAAATAATACTTCTTGTGAAAGTATTAAGTCTTATTGCTTGCAGGTGACGTGTGGTACACTATGTGGCTGCTATGTGAACGCATTGTGCAATGATTCGATTGAATCTTTTTCGTATATGATCATTATTCTGATTCATGCATGCTGGTGGTTTTACATTATGAAACATAGCAAATCATTGAAAATGGAGATTTAAGGTTGGATTGCAGCTATTACGTAGCCGTGTGTAGCTAGCTAGCTTGACACTTAATTTGCCACCATCGCAACTTGTATCGCAATGACAGTTGTAGAAGACGTTTCTTATGCGGTGAGAATATTTGTATGTTTTATGGGTTTGGCAGGGTGGCGTTCACAATGACTCAGAATTAACTCTTCTCGCGAATTCGCTGAGTGAGTTTTGTGTGGGTGTGCGAGAGGGTGTGTATGTGCTTGTTTGTGCTGATCTTCTGACGTAAAGAGGAGCTTTAGTTAGGCCCGGACTAACAATGCATTCAGATTTAAGTCCAGCTTAAGTTTGCTATAAGAGGCTAAACCTCACGCTTCGCTGATCATGCTAAATGTATGATTTAATTTTTAAAATCTGTTGGACAGAAATACCTGCATTTGTCTCAACTGTTACATGCGTTAAGATGCTTTTAGGTGTGCCAGAGTTTTGCTGCTTTACACCGTCATGAAATCACCCGACTGCGATTTGATAGCCGGAGGTTGAGATTATTTCTGAGTTGTTTTATGGGTGGTTCAGCAGAAACCATAGCTTAGATTCTATTAAAAGCAGATTCACTCACTCTGTTCTTAATAAGCAGTGATGGTAAATTCACTAATGGATGTTAAGTAGTCCAACCGTATTAGAAATCAATAGACACAGAATGCAGTTGGTTTGATTCATAGCAGCGATATAAATGTGTATCCCAGTTCATAATGCTTTTTATTTTTTACTGTGAATGTAACCGTTCTGTTTGGTCTTAAAAATAGCTTTTAAAGACTTTGGTTGATGTCAGCATGGACTAGTTATTAGTAGACCTTGATTCATAAATTACTATTGATTATTAAAATACAGATGAACATGCTATATTTGCTTTGCTAGTGTTAAACTGAATTCTGTGTGTATGTGAATGGAGCTTTTCTTTACAACATAAACGTAACTAATGTAATTACAGACTGATTAATTACAGTAGTCACCATGTCTTTATATTTAATGACTTTCATCAGAATTCATTGCCTTGTGGTTATAACCAGTTAAAGCTGTACCTGTTGAGTATTTACAATTATTTATCTGGCAAATAATAATAATATAGTTACTTAATATAGTTACGTGTGTCGTGTGCAAGTGTAAAGCTGTGTGTGTTTTTCTGCTCATTAGGTCTTTCCCAGTTCTCACAGGAACTTCTACTTTGCGTGTCTTGCATTGTGGTGATTTTACTGTGTGAAACAATGTCAGATGTTAACTGTATCATAAAGAGACTTTTATTTTCACAAGCCAATTAAAAAAAATGTTTTTTGTTTCTGTATAACCATAAACAAATACAGTGTTAATATAACTTTCTCACTTTGGTTTTAACAGTTTAAATCTAAATAATGGGGTTTGTTGCATGTTACCTCAGTTAAATAAATATGAAATGGTAATAATGTTACAAGTAGCTGTATTCAGTGAGGCTGGTGGTATTGTGACCAGTTTGATGTCAGTGTGATTTTATCAGTTTGATAAATGCATTTGATAAATTGATAAATGTGCAGATTTCCTCAATCTGTGTCGTTTGGTTAAATTGAACATTAAAATATGAGAGTCTGTATTTTTTAATATCAAGTGCTGTAATAATTGTAGTGTTTGGTTTGGCTTTATAATAAGTTAATGTCTTAAGCTTCCGAAGTTTGTGTCCTAATAGCCAGCGGTGTTTACTCAAACTCTGCACCCACAGTCATTGACTCACTTTCTCTTTTGAGTGTGCATCTTATTCAGACTTAAGTGAGGTAAGAGACGAGTAAACATGACGTGTTGTAGTGCAGCGTTTTGAGATCTGTAGCACTGTTGTGACATTTCTGTGGTGCTGGCAGTGAGTTGTGTGTCTTGATCTGGCTTTACTGTAACCAATGATGTAACCAAACGTTTTCGGTTCCGATGTGTCTGATGTTCTAGAATAACGTTGCTCTGCTGTGTCAGCAGAACACGGCGTTCCACGTTTGTCTATCAACCTGAGAATGTCTGTTAAATGTCATTCATTTCATTCTTCCCTCTTTTTAAATCTCTTTTCAGTTGCTTTTTCCATCTCACAGACCTTTTCGCCCTTTCAGCGTGCGAATTGGCCGCTCACACCCTCCATGCTTATGTAAGCCTGCCAAAATCCACTTCCCCTTTACACTGATACAGTGTGTTTGGCTGCATTTTTGCAGTAGAGGCCAGAGCTTCAGGTTTCACTCTGCGGTTTTATACGAATGACTAGCCAGCGACAACAGTTTCGAGAAAGATCTCGAGAGCTTGCGGTACCAGCAGTGATACGACGTGTGTGTGGGAGTTACAGTGTTTCCAAGTGTGGGCAGATAATCGTACAGTAGATGTGAGAGCCCTTCTGCGTTGTACATGAACTCAGCGATGCGTCTTTCACTGTGACTCCAAAAGAACAGAGACCACATGTGGGGTGAGCGATGGGTCTGTCTCCAAACTCTGTGTTTGTGCAGCTGAGCCTCGCAGGACAGACAGAACTCTCTTCATTAAAGATCTGGTTCTTGTCTTTTGTTTTCTATAGAAACAAATTAGTTTTTTTTTTGTAAATGTTTTATAAATGAACGTTCATAAACGTTTCATTGATTTAGCAAAATGATGTAACTGGTATTTATAATCTGTTACTGTAACGTGTCTAGACATTACACCATTGCTCAACCTAGCAGTATCGTATTAAAACAGGAAGGAGAGCGGTTAGATTAGGAGTCTGTCACCGACCGACTTGACGTTTAAGTCAAAGCTTGTTTTCCTCACAGGGAGCTGAAGCGGAAGCGTGTGGGGTCACCTCGTGTCCGAGGTGGATGCCAAGCCCTTGGATGGGTCACTGATGAAGCAAAACCACTTGTTTAGAAGTTGCCTGGTGACCCAAAGTGTTTGCCTTATTTTTAGAAAGGAGTCGCGCAACAGAAACTGCAGCAAGAGTCATAATTGTGCCTTGTCAGGGCAAACGTTGAGGGTTGTGGCAAAAGATTTGGACTGCTCAACACTTCCTTATCTTTATCAAGCGTTACCACATCGCATGAATGTCACGAATGTTATTTGAGCATAATTCACTTGTTGGTTTGATGTAGCAGTAGTTATCTAAATGGGTTCTCCATGTGTCTCATGTTTGGTACACAGTTTTTAAGCCCTGTTTAGTCTCTGGCCTTTAATTTTGCATTATGACTCACGTAAATGCTTAATAAAGCACCCAGGAGTGTCAAAAATAATGTATGTGGCTCGCTGATCCAAAGAATACAAACTTTTTAAGTGAATAAACCATCTGATATTTAAACTGTTTTACAGAAACAGAAGTTGTTGACACCAATTCACATTTTTGATTCACTTGTGTTCACATATGTCTGCAAAAATCCATTTTTTCTGGGTTTCATATCTGCATAACGTTAATGTAAAACTACTTAGATCTTTTTTTTAACCAATGGAAAAAGAGATGAAGCCAAAAATACTTTTACACTTTTGAGTGTTTTTAAGTCTTAAAGTGAGTCATGTACGGCCAATGCATTGAATTAATGGAAATGATGATTATTCATTTATTCGTTTGTGTCATACAGGTTTCAGAAGACATTATTTTTATTATTTTTTTACGCTGTACAGGTTGATGGTTCAAAAGTAAGTCAATTTTGGTGCCCCAATGTTATTTTGTGGTCATGAGGTTTGTAAATTCAGTTGTTCTGTTTCCCACAAGCTTGCTAACGTTCACACCAAACTAGCTCTTCAGCCCCCCACCTCATTTCCGGACGTTATGCCTGTTTATTAGCGTTTGATCAGATACATGCACTAACTGCACCTGGTCTTGTGCCTTTTGTTTTGAAGTCTTGAGCATTAACAAGCGCCCTCTCAAGCGTATCTGCCATGATAATGGACGGGTTTGATCAAAGCAAACGTTGCATGATGGATCAGTCCATTTACTCCTGACAGAGATCACCTCAGCTTCAAGGCTTTGGACAGAGGAGGATCTAACAAGGTCTTCTTCACAGATGAATCTCTGGACTGTGTGAAGGTTGGAAAGAAGCCCTGCTGTCTCTCATGAATGACCGCCTGAGGGACGCAGAAAGCCCGGTCCACTTACAGAAGGGAGTAACCCAATCTGATTTTGAACGGTTATAAATAGTGTCTTGCTTACAGGAGGGGGTGTCTGGCCAAACCGACTGCCTGGCCAGTTGAGCCGTGACACTGCACAACCACAAGTGCCCCTTCCAGGCATTTAGCGCTCAGCCGCCTTTTTAGGGCGCATGCCGTCCATTCCTGTCACGTCGTGTGGAGTAGTGACCAAAGCTCTGTGTGGGAGCCGCCCATCTAGCTTAGGCCCTAATGGGACACATGCATGGGCTTTTGGTGTTGTTATGAGTGCCTGATTCTGTATGCTGGAGCTCTCTGGAAACCAGTCCTGCTGACTGTTGCCAGTTCTCATTCTTCCAGTGGATAAACAGACCGGCACAGAGGAGCGTATCCAAAGAATGAGAGAGCTGGGCTGGGCACACTGTAATTTGACCTATCCCATGACCCTTTGGTAAAATATCTGTTGGCAAACCTTGAGTGACTGCTGGTTAGGAGCCTACAGGCTGCTTTTTTTTCGGTCTCTAGGTCAAGGTCTCGGGTGGCGATCAAATGGCTTACAAGATGGCTTGTGTTCCATTTGTCTAATGGCTTATTTGGGCTTGTAATACATTTCAGCGGCTATTCCTGGAGTCATGTAATGGTCTTAAGGTTGAGTTTGGCCCAAGCAGCTTAAAGCTGCTCCGCAATTTCTAATCCTGTTTTCAGAAGAGGTTCAGGCTCATGAAAAATACATTTTGCCTCTGTTTTCTTCACAGGAGCATGTGATGGCCGTGCGAGACGTGCATGTGATGGCCGTGCGAGACGTGTGCTGTTTTTATGCATGCGTCTGACGTGGACATGCGTGTCGTGCAGATGGGGTGAAGATAGCAAACCAGTTTGTGACTGAAATGAGTGTTGAGATGAAAGATGAGGCGAGGGCTTGTGTTACTGTCCTGACACACCCCATCTGTCTGTAGAGCCCAGGTGTCCATCGGCCTTTTTTAACATCCTTACGTCCGCCTCACTGTAACACACTTGGGTTTTGTCATTCCTGTATTGTTTATTCTTGGTTTATTAGATTAAATTAATACTATTAGCTTAGCAATTATTTGCTATAATGTACAGTCGACTTCATCGTTTACTGTATATAACTGTATATGTGACCAAACGTCTTTCTTGATTATTAACTTTCTTAATTAACATTCTATAAAAAACAGATTTATCTTTATCAGATTTATCTGGATTTATCTTCTGCACTGCATTAAATGTTACATTGCACAGCTAGCAGTAGTTCCCATATGCTTTTATTTTGGGTTCTGATGACATGTCGAGTTGAACTCTGATGTACCTTTACACAAAATATTCCACTTTTATGATTAAGCGATTATGAAATATTTTCTGTGTTCACTGTCATGTTTTATTGAGTTTAGTCATTGATGACTGATCCCAGGATAATTATCAAATTTCGATGAAACTGTTTCTGTCAAAAGGCAAAAATGTTTGAGCATCATTCTAAATGTTTGTTGTCTAATGTTTGCTGTGTAATTGTAGCTTAATTTTAATCTAACTCATTTCTTAGTTTTGTCAGAAATATTTGTTTGTGTAAGAGCCAAAAAATTTGTTTAGTATCTTGTTTGCGTCTGCTGTTGTTTAGGTCACAGAAGTTTATTTAGACATACCATTTATATGAGCAAAAGTGGATGGATGGTTCTGTTTGGTGCCAGAGAACATGTTGTCAGTGTTACAGCTTTGTTGGCATGGATTTTTACTGCTGAAATGTTTATTTGGCTGGTGAACTCCGAGGCCTTTCAGTGTTTGTGGATTAAACTGACAGTTTCATGTTTTTGGGCAATACTGCGTGACACTGTTGTTGTTTTTGTAGTAATTACAGCTGTTTTGCGGTTCTCTCTTTTGCAGACAGTGTCCTGAGCCATGGGGGCCTTCCTGGACAAACCGAAGACTGAGAAACACAATGCTCATGGCGCCGGCAACGGTCTGCTGTTTGGCCTGAGCAGCATGCAGGGATGGCGGGTGGAGATGGAGGACGCACACACAGCCGTGGTGGGTCTTCCCCACGGCTTGGATGACTGGTCCTTCTTCGCTGTGTACGATGGTCACGCCGGGTCCCGTGTGGCCAACTACTGCTCCAAACACCTGCTGGAGCACATCATAACCAGCAGCGAGGACTTCCGCTCGGGCCCGGACTCTGTGGAGGGCGTCAAAAGTGGCATTCGTTCTGGCTTCCTGAAGATCGACAGGTACATGCGGAACATCTTCGACCTGGGGAACGGCATGGACCGCAGCGGCTCCACCGCGGTCGGCGTGCTGGTGTCGCCCGAGCACCTCTACTTCATTAACTGCGGCGACTCCCGCGCCGTTCTCAGCCGCGCAGGTCAGGTGCTTTTCTCAACCCAAGACCACAAGCCCTGCAACCCACGCGAAAAAGAACGCATTCAGAATGCCGGAGGTTCCGTAATGATCCAAAGGGTGAACGGTTCTCTTGCCGTATCACGCGCTCTGGGGGACTATGACTATAAGTGTGTGGATGGGAAGGGGCCCACCGAGCAGCTGGTATCTCCAGAACCGGAGGTGTTTGAGATTCCACGGGCTTCGGAGGAGGACGAGTTTGTGGTGCTGGCTTGCGATGGCATCTGGGACGTGATGAGCAACGAGGAGCTGTGCGATTTTGTGCGCTCTCGCCTGGAGGTCTGTGAGGACTTGGAGAAAGTCTGCAACTCGGTGGTGGACACCTGTTTACATAAGGTGAGGAGACGTCTTAGACACTCAACTCTCGCTTTCCCCTAAATCCAAACGTATTGCCAGACCTAGTGAGCAGTGAGTCTGTTTGTTCTGGTTTGCATTAGTTGCACAGCTTAATGTCGCTGAATTATTGAGCCCTTATATAAGCATAATATGCCTGTTTCTCTCATTAGACAGACCTGCGGTGTAAAACTCTTGAGTTTTAAAATCTTCATCCCTTTTTGGCAAAGCGCTGCATATGAGAACTTCCCATAGCTTTTCATATCCCAACGAAGCAAATCCGAAATGATTTGTTTTTTTTAAGAAACCCTCCATTGCCCACCAAAAAATGAACTCTCTACAAACTCTTCAGATGCTAAGAAAGAGCCAAGAAGTGACTGAAGTCACAGCTCTGAAGATGAATCTAGTCAAGCTGAAATAAAGACTTTCTTTTGTTAGCCTGTTGCGTACCTCATGTGTGATGTATGTGATGTATGGTTCGTACGTACGCTGGAAACTAGCCTCAGATTGTTTTTCCCCTTCCACTTGGAAGATGTTTCGCTGTGAAGGTCTGGTTAGTGTCTTAAGCATGAATCGATGTCACAAATTTCCATTCGAGGTAAATATTGGCAAAATGGGAGGCAGGCTAGATTTACAGAAGGTTTACAGTAGAAGTGGTTCTGTAAACACACATGCGCACTCACTCGACAGGTTGAGTTTTCAACCAGTGATGATCCTTATTTTTAGGTTGTTTTCACGTACCATCTTTTTCTTTCCTAACCAGGGAAGCCGTGACAACATGAGCGTCGTTCTAGTATGTTTCCCAAATGCGCCAAAGGTATCAGAGGAGGCTATAAAAAGAGAAGCAGAGTTGGACAAGTTCCTGGAGGCTCGTGTGGAGGGTAAGAACTTTTTTATCTACATGAACGTCTGTCTGGTTGAATCAAGACTAAACCACGCAGGCTTATCCATCTTGTATTGCAGAAGACCAAGTCACAACCCCCAAAATTAGCATTTCTCTGTTAGTTCTGGAGAACTGCTGTCTCCTGTAAGTAATGTTTGGACCACAGTCCTTCTGTTTCTCCTCTGGTCCTTCTCTCTCAACATCCTGGCATGTTTTAAAATATCTGGAGCCTCAGAGTTTTTGCCGGATGGGGAACGTTAGGTCAGATCTTCAAATTCTTTAGTGTTTTCCACTAGATATGTTGTTAGGACAGCTGTGATGGAACCTGTTGAACATTGTCTCTCCAGCTCTGTATACCATCTGGAAATTATTGGCTCATACTGTGTCTACAAGTGTGGGATGATTGATCTTATACCGTCACCGTTCTAAGGCCCAGCAGTCGTGCAGGATTAAGTCTTTCATCTTCAGAGGTTGTTGCTTGACGTTTGTGTAATGTGATGTTTCATCCTGCAGAAATCATGGAGAAACCAGGAGAGGACGGGGTCCCGGATTTAAGCCACATCATGCACAACCTTCACTCTGAGACCATCCCCAACTTGCCACCTGGAGGTGGTCTCGCTAGCAAGTAGGGATTCAACATTAAATGTTTCATTAAAACTGTTACCACATAAAAATAGTCTTTAGGTAACTTGCAGTTTTATTCACCATTGAAAAAATTACATTTTATTTTTATTCAAATCTAGTGATAGAGAAGCAAAGAAAAGGCTGTTCCTCTCTGCTGCAAACTCTGTTTGAAACATGAAATTGCAGGGCACTTGTGGAGTTAGCTTCTAAACATGAATGTTACTTCCTAACACTTAAGCATGTTATTTGTGTTCCCTGCTGTTTGATGTAAATAATGGACTGAGGCTACACGGTGTTGCAAACGTGCTGTTATGATCTTTTTTTTTTTTACAGTTTTTAATGTTTATAATCGCTCTGATTTTTGCTTCCAGGCGGAGTGTAATTGAAGCTGTTTACAACAGGCTAAACCCACACAGAGAAGATGGGGTGAGTATCTCCTTATAGTTTATATTTAAATGAAAACCAAATACATTTCGAAGGTCGCTTGAGTTTTGTCTGTGTTTAAACTTAAGTCCATTCTTCTTCACGTTAGAATACTCCAATATTTTGATTTGATGTAGGACTAGCTAACATGGTCACTGTCATGCGTACGTTTCATTTGAGAGCGATATATTTAGCAAGCTATCCGCATGTAAGGAAGTGTAACTCTGTACTTGGAGATATTTTAAACTTCCAAACACAATTCTTATATCAGTGCCTGTGCATTTAATGTATAAATGCAAGGCTTTGTGTGCAGGCCTTGGCGTTTTTTTTTTTTTTGTTGTGTGTGCTTGTTGCACTCCGTAACTGGTTGTATTTGTATGCCAGCATCTTATTTATCCTCATTTTAGTGATTTGATTGGACAGTCCAGTGTCTACATGCTTAAATCCACGCACACACATTTGCTACCACTAACCAGGAAGCCTTTACTAACTTTCTCACACTGGGGAGTCTTGCGTCTCTCTAAATGAAAGCCGTCGTAAGGGCAGTTTAAGGTCATGGGAGGGGTGGCCTGTCGTACGCAGGGTCTCCTAACCCGCTCTGTCCACTGACACTGGGGTCTTGCACCAGGAGGGCCAGGCAGGAGCAGCTGGCGATGAGGAGGAAGACGGGAGTGCCACTGCCGTCCACTTGCTGGAGGCTCTTCGACAGTTTCGGCTGACCCACAGAGGCGAATACCGTCACGTGCTGGAGCAGGCGCTTTCCAGCTACCGGCTGTCCTGTGAGACGGGCACCGCGACACGCCCCGAACCCCAGGAGGTCCCCCCTTCACCCCCACCGTCCCCAGCCACTGAGCCCCTCAGCTCTGAGGAGGGGCAGGAAGAGCCCGCAACATCCCCGTCTTCGCTCTCTGGCGCCCCCACTGCATGACCCTGTACTCCCACTTTAGCCCCCGCTAACCCTGAACGCACTGACCCAATCCTCCCCGGCTGTTGAACCCCAGACCTGCTCTTTGGCCCAGGCTGCTAGGTCGCTCTTTTGATTGGTGCAGTTTCATCGCAGGTATTTGGTTGCATTTATAGGCCTATATTTGTGATAGCCGTTAAGATGCACACGCATGACTGTTCAGCCACTCTTTGCACAGAGTTGTGTTTATAACTTAGCACTAAAAACCTGCTGTGAAACTGCTAGCGA
Organism: Yasuhikotakia modesta; assembly: GCA_036877545.1. Taxonomy (NCBI): domain Eukaryota; kingdom Metazoa; phylum Chordata; class Actinopteri; order Cypriniformes; family Botiidae; genus Yasuhikotakia; species Yasuhikotakia modesta. Next base: position 32,860 of record JBAJNP010002056.1, on the reverse strand, counting down.
GGCTAACCTTGGCATGTCCCAGCTCTGTCCACATAAAGCACTTTTCTGCATATCTGCACGTGGCTCAGAGTTTTCTAGAAATTCTGCTAATCTAGAAACCAAACGTATGAATGTACGAGTCTGAATTAATAATTGATCACATTCAAAGAGTTTAATGGTTGATTAACCAAGTGGACAATCTGGGCCGTGCCAAGAATCCAGATGACTGTAGTGCCATGCAGTGCATGTGTACTGTGCATTCTGGGATTGTGGGGTTGTCTTGTGATCATTATAGTTATAGGGGTATTAACATGCTGTAGGACCACCAGGAGCAGTTTGTATTGTGCTCTATTATGATGTTTTTGTGTGTGTGTGTGGTTGTGTGTGTCATGTACGTGTTCGAATGTAAGAACCATAATCCATAATTTCACAATTTGTAAGGGAACTCTAATATTGTATCTCTTTCTCTCTCCTTCATCTCTCTCACACTGGTTTATATTTTGGGCTGCGCTCTCAAACCATGAGTGTTGTTTGTATGTTCATTGAGTGTTGAGTCTACTATCCAGGTGTCTCCTTGAGGTATAAGCACAAATTGAAAACATGGACCATTTGAGATTATAAAAGCTCAATCAATACTGTTTAAAATCTACTCCAAGCTTAGAAGCACAATCTTGTTCTTGCAAAGTTCTCTTTGGTTGTAAATCATTTCTCCTGTTGTGCTGTTTCAAGTAGGAAATGGCTTCACCTTTGTAAATGTAAATGTAAACGCATTAAAGTGAATTATACGTGGAGACCACATTATCTTCAGTGGAACGAATCTCCATCTACACTTAAGCAAAGCTGCTAAGTGATCGTTCGTGAATGTCTGGACTGCAGAATTTGCACAGAGCTTTTTATAAGAGAACCCAGCTGAAATCTGTCCATCTGAATTATGTCATCTGATGTTGTTCCTGTTCATTAGTATGTATGTTATAATGCAAACTGTGTAATCCTCTTAACGGTTAGTGAATGTACTTGCATAACGCTGCCATTGTTTCATATACGGCTCACGTTACTAATACACAACCTCAGAACAGAACGGGAAAGCTGAGCTTAATTGTTCGTAAAGGATTTCTTTGCTAGATTAATTTGAGTTTTGATTTGTTTCCTGGGACTTATTTTTTCTTATGCTGGAGTTCTTTGAAAAAATAATAAATTCAATTCAACTATCGATTTGTCTCGCTGCCGTTCATTATTCGAAATGATCACTAGTTAGTAAACAACTGGTAAATAAGTAACACCCCCACACAGTGCTGACAGGGTCGCTCTGAGCTGTGATGAATGCTGTTGGTGGCTCTTGTGAGAACTTGAACTTACTGAGGTGGGTTTAAGAAAAATCTTATTTATATTTGGATATTTTCAATCTAACCCACCTGGCTTGTTGTTACTCATGAGCTCTTTATTGGAAGCGGTGTTTAAGGCCGAGGTAAGTGTTCTTAAATCTGCATGACTCTCATCTCCAGTAGGAGGAAAATAACTTGAAAATACGTCTGTCAGATTGCAAAGAAAGCGCTGGTCAGGTCTTGTAGGTCCTCAACGCCCCCATTGTTTTGTCTGTAAGATGGTTGTTTATCTTTAAGTCTCTCTAGTTTCATCTACCTACAGTGATATAACCAGTTTGTTTTTGTATTTCCTGTTAAAGGTGCTTAACATTTTGTTGGCACATTTTTCTGTTTTAGCTTTGGTTACATGGAATCCAAGAATCAGAAAATCTTGATTTATGTCTCACACCCTCCCTTGATTTTCTTGCTAGTTTTTCTTTCTGTTTCTCCATTCGCTCATTCCTTTTCCTTTGTTTTCTCCCTGTAGCAGAGCGGAGGAGAGCTGGAGGACCACTGGTAGCCGGAGCGTTGGGCGACCCTGTCTTCACGCGAGAACGTCCTCGGTTCACACACGAAAACCCTTCTGCTCACACACTTTTTTTGGTTTTGATTCTGCGAGAGTCATTTGAAATATTAAGCAACAAGTTTGGAACACGTACTTGTTTTTGTTTTGTTTTTTTTTTTTAAGATGAAAAACTACAGAAATGTTTTGATTTTTAAAACTGCGTTGTATGGTAGAGAGTTTCATTTTTAGTCCCCCCCTCCCCTGTCCTTCGAAATCTGTCGGTTTAGAGCAGTGAAGAGACTGCCGGAACAACTTTTGCTGGATGCCGTTTTGGAGGCGTGAACTCTGACCTCATCTGGAGGTGGGCAGAGCCACCGAGCTCTGAGGGGAACAGGAAGCTTAGCCTTTTGGACCTCTGTTGAATGTGGAGTGCCTCTCTTCTGCCTTGATTGTATCTCAGATGTGGCTTCCTGTCAGACATCTTGCTTCTAGAGGGCTCTACCCATCCAGCCAGACAGCTTCAAACAGTGGCCCTTGTGCACTTCATTTTACTGCGTCAATAACTGCTGCTGGCCACAGAAATGTATCTGTTGTGGATTAAATTTTTGGGGGGGTGTGTGTGGGAGTGTTCTGCTAGTGTCATTCATTCATATTGGTGCTTGCTGTTAAACATAAAAAATAAAAACGACAAAAAAAACATTGTAGAACACTCAACAGACAGCAGGAGTTTGTTTGCCTGAGAGACTCTGTATTAAATCTTTAATCCTGTATGTACCTGTTTTCCTCTAACAGAACTGTAAAATTCAAGTTGGTTTCACCCCTCTATCATATTGACTTTGCATTTTAACGTTTTGGGTTTTTTACAGATTATATGACATAATTGGTATTATTTGATTGCACTCACATTTGATTATGAAAAACAAAAATACTAACGTCTATATGAAAGAGAAACTGGTTAGAGTATTTCTAAGATGAAACTGCAGAAATATGTATGTGTATATAGCTATATTTTTTTCTGTAACAAAGGAGCGTAAGCATGGAAGTGGGTGTTGTCTGTTTGGACTGGATGAGGTACTTGAATATTCATTGTTTTTGCTTTTTTTTTATGCTTAATCTATACGATCAGTTTTTGTTTATGAACTGTGCCTGTTAAACGGAATCCATGGCAATAGGACTGTTTTCAGGGCCGTATGCTATGGAGGAATGTATCCTTTATACACACTGATAAACGTATATTTTCACGCCATCGTTTGTACATGCATAACACACATACGTGCATTTAAAGTTTGATTTGCTTCTTTGTATACATCTCGCTCCACTTAAACCGGACGAGTCTCGGCTGTTCAGATGCGCTTTGAGGCCTTCTTTAAAAGCTTTTGTTTCTTTGTTTCGTTTATTCATTGACTTCACCTGCTCTGGTGTGTAGCTTTAAAATGGAATTTAATGAAATGATTGTTTATGTATGTATATATATTTTTGCAGTTCCCCTACTGGTACACAGCTATACGCTTGTACAGCTGTATGTTTAAAAGCTTAATTTTAAGATTTAAGGACTGATACATTTAACAAACGATTACTGGTCGAGGTGGTGAAGAGAGATTTTGTGCTCTAGAACATTCATTTGCAGTGTGTATATCAACAATTATTGATGAATAGAATAATTGAGACACAAAGTATTTTATTTATTCCAGGTTTTTGGCTTCGGTAATGTGACAGAGAGGCTGAGAGTGTGTTGGGAGAATATTCTGGAACTCTTGTGCTTGCATACTTCCTCTTTCTCTGTTTCTCTAACCATCTGATGAGCCCATGTGATGAACGTCCCCAGTATGATGTTGTGATGTTTCAGTAGCAAACAGTGATTATGATCTGTTCTCCTCAATAAAGGATTGCTAAAGTTTGATGTTAACGCACTGATTCGTGTTTAAAATGCATCTGATGACCATTTTTGGGAGTTTCAGGAGGAGGGATGAGAAGATGAGACCAAGAAGCTCTTCGAGATCTTCACATTAAACACCTTTCCAGATGTTCTTGCTCTGTTAGCCCTCAGGATGAAACCTCCACAGACAAACATTCAATGAGGAGGTGAGTTGTGTGAAACTGTTATGCTGATGTTTTAACACAAGAGGGCGTGAGAGCTGAATTTAAGGAGTTTAGGCTTTGGTTAGAGATGTTTGTGGTTAATTATAAGCAAACATCATTTGTTTCTTTGGGCATTTTAGTTTGTGTACTTGTTAATGGTGTGTAATTCATCAGTATTATGTAGATGAATTAAATGTATGTCATTTTTTTATATAGGAAAAACAATCATTTAGTTTGGAGTCAGTTGTAATATTTAAAAATATTTGCAGTATTGATAAAACAAAAACTAGAAATCAGTATTTAAACAGTCATAAAATCTGGATTGAACATTTTAAAATGATCTTATTTATTAAGTGTTCATCACTTGACACCCACTGCTGTGGTCTGTAGGAATTATGGGGGAAAAAATCTGTAATTTAAGAGTGACAAGGTGAGGAAGTTTAGTAACGGTGTGTATTACACCACAGCACATGCCCACCTGACTGGAGGGTGTCGGGGGGTCGACATCTCTCACCCCTCCTGCTATTCAACAAGCCTCAATGAGCAGAAACGTCATCTCTAAAGCTCCGATCTGGCTTTTTCACATCTGCACCTCATTACAATGTCTCCCACCGCAACATCTAAATCCCTTTAATGATCCAGGGTGGACCCACACCCCTAAAATGTCTCCCTGAACAGTTACACTGCGTTGTTAGCCCGGATTAGAATGGCAAACACGGATTAAAGTAATCCACACTCTTCAGTCTGAGGCAGTGGGGAACTTGACTATATTACACAACCTCTCAGGTTTGTGGATTGGGGGATTAAGACAAGCAGGTTAGGTAGATGTTTAGGGTAAAGTGTGAGTAGTTAGGTTGAAACACCTGTTTTTTTTCTCTGGTATAGTAACAGTTGTATTAAATAGCTGAAGTGTGTTGAAACATTGGAGGCATGGAAAGTAATTGTCTAATTCCAGACAGAGAGAAAGTGTGTGTGTCCCATAATGCCTTTGGTGCCCATCTCAACCATGTATTTAATATTTAGTCTTAACTAAAAGTCCAGTGACAAAAGCAGAACTCCTCCAGATGACGTTTGCTATATAAATAAACAGATTATCACTGAGGCAGATGTTTGGGTGTTTCAACAGCTTACCTTTACAAATAAATAACCCAAGTGTGTGGTTAACAAGTATGCTTAGCAGTGAAAAATGTGTGGCTGGGCTGTTGTGGCCTACTGGTTAGAGAGTTGGGCTTTTTAACAGAAGGTTGCTGGTTTGATGCCTAGTGCAAGAAATAATTGCCCCCCAGTTGCCACAGTGCTGCCCGCTGCTGTGTGTGTGTGTGTGTGTGTGTGTGTGTGTGTGCGCGTGTGCGCACTAACTGGATATTTTAAATGCAGAGGAGTGTATGAGAATATTGGACCTGCACTGCACTTACATTGGCTGATCTGACGTTTACGTTTTTTTTAAATGATACCTTTGTAATGTTAAGTTTGTCTCCGCAATGCGATTCCTTGTCTGTTGTCTTTTAAATGTCCAATCTATCGAAAAACAACATTTCTGTTTGTAATGCTCTGCTAAAATACCTTTAGCTCTTGAGTGTATTGAGTTAGCAGTGGGGGTCTGAGTGTGAGATCGGGGGGGTGGGCGTGGGGGGGCTGTTAGAGGATTAATCCTTTTCCAAAGCCTAGTTACATTGCAGAAGTAAATGAGCTGTTGAAAGAATGAACCTGGGGATGGAACAGCCCAGAGTCCTTGGGGCCAAAGCTTAACCGAGGCCCGATTTGGTGGGATTACAGAGGAAATGAGAGGACAGCGCAGGGGATTGTGAGCCAGGTAATTCAGCCCTAATGAACCACATTCACCAACCTGCATGTTGTCTTCCCACCTTTTCTTCATTCCTGTAGGATTTGTTGCTACCTGTTGGGACGTACTGTTGCTCTGTGCATTCTCAGACATCATTGTGTAGCAGAAGAATGGAGGTTCGAACGGTTGCGGGGTGGTTGTCGTGAAGAGCGCGTTTCATACTTTGTGTGGCGAGTACGTTTAGTTGCACGTGAGGTGATGCCTGGTCATGTGACCAGCGGACGTACCGTAGCTTTAAATGCTCTTCTTCTTAAGATAAACTTCTCAGTCTCGACTCCATCAAGGTTTGTCAATTGTGACTCTCCCCCACTATTTCTTATTCTCTGTTTCTCTCTCTCAGAGCTGTCACCTCCATGTCAGTAGATATCCCTGAGTCCCAGCATGCAGTATCCATTGGAGCTCAATCTCTTCTCCCTCCCACCACTGTCCCACCAGCCTGCGCTGTCCTGACATGACAGCCCATTGTGTTTGTCCAGCCAGGCCGAAACCCCTGGCCGCAGGAAAGAATTAAGAGAGGATAGGAGGGGGAAAGTAATTATGTTTAGTCACTGAATTTTGCAGTTCTCTCTGTTAATTATGTGATTCACCACAAAACACTGTCAAGTCAACTGAAAAGAGCAGGAATGCCGGGAGAGCGTATCGGAACATGACACCTCGAGCCCCTGTGAGGTCAGGACAGGACTGTGTGTTTGTAAGGCCTGATAGAATCTTTACATACACTGGGCTCCAATTACAGCCCAGTCCATTCAAATGCGGCTCGGCTGGACCGTCAGCAATTTTACTGCAATTAATAGAGCGTGAAAATGTACGTATGTTGTAACAAGGGTCCATCAGAGATAAAGACACCATGTAGGTGGTACAACCGTTCTTCAGTTGTTGAAATGTTATGTAGATCAATTTACACAGTGATCTGTTATGTATTTTTAAAGGCATAGTTCACTCAATAGTTCACACTTGATTTTATTACCTCACTTTCACTTTAGTTGTTTATTTTCACTTTAGTTTTAATGTTAATTTAAAATGTTAACTAAATGCTAAAAGTTAATCTTGGATTGTGGATAGCGCCCAAAGACTATCACACACACAAAAGAATTACAGTTTAAACATACAGCTTGTATTTTTCTTTTCTTTGTAGAGTCTCTCTTTCTTAACTAAAAATGTTACTTTAAAAATGTTCGACTCATTTTGTGATTTCAAATCATGTGAATTTTGGGCCATTGAAAGTCATTAAAAGGTGAAACGTTCATTTTTCTTTGCTGTTTAGTTCTTGTCCTATAATATCAGTGAACACAGCATTGTTTAAAAGGCATGTGAAGAGAAATTTGAATCAATACTAAAAATGGGCCTTTTATTTATATCCCCCATTCCAACAGTGCTTTAGCCTGAGGAACCAGACCAGTGTGTTCCTAATATCTGTCCCCAGATTATGGTTTTCCTTTTGTAAGTGAGGAGAGAGAGGCAGATACGATCAGGTGCAAGACTCCTGGTCCTCAGGCCTGGCTGGGGAGTGGAGGAGAGACAGGGTCGGAGGAAGTCATTTGCGGGCTGAGCGTGTTTCATGCCTCAGAAACCATGTTGAATTAAATAGAGTAATCGCAGCTTGAGGCCTCGTCTCTCCGGTTCACTCTCCCTTCTGCTCTTTGTACCTCATTTGCTGCTGAGAAGAGTGGATTATCGCTAGATCACCCAACAAATGCGCACACACTTTGCCCACAATGCCCCCCATCGGGTGTGGGGAGACGCTGGAGATGCTTCCTTCACTGTTTTTGGGTTTTTTTTACGTGCAAGTTCCTCTATCGATTCATTTTTTTCCCAAACTTGATACCTTCAACTTTGCGTTCATGGCGACTCGCCCGCTGTTTGCGCATTAACGCCCCAACCTGTTAGTCATTTGACGCGCTGTCCTGCAGCTGAAGGGGAAGAAGCGCAAGGTTGGGAGGATAAAAATAGTTTTGATTCAACTCAACTGAAGCATTTTATTCAGGAGGTGCCTCGGGCCACTTCCGTGAACGCTCCTAATCCACTCTGTAATGCACATTGCCCAATTGTGTGTGCGCATTATCTGGACGCAATATGCGCTCCTTTGGGCAGTCATTGTGAAACACAATGCTAAGTGTCTCCCATGAGCCGTATGAATTTAGACGATGACAGCTGAGTGTAGAGACAAGGCCATATATCTTATTTATGGGGCGGGAGGAAAGGTAGCAGGGACTTGGTGTCATTTGGAGACGGTGAGATGGAGAGAGTGACACGGCGAACTTCTGCACCAACACTTGCTGGAGAAACAAGGTTCAGATGTTGCGAGGGAGGACAGACGCTTGAGACACGTTTTAACAAAATTGCAAAGCTCAGATAAAATTAAATAAGATGAAATAACATCTTAAATGTAGTTTGGCCTCTTGGTGTTGAGGATTAATGTTTTCTGAGGGTTAAACAACAATCTATCTACACAATTTCTCATGTAAGTTATAAAACTGTGTTGTTAAACCCTAACAGAAGTAAATAGTCTTTTTTGCATCAGTTTGTCCACATATCTATTTACACAAATGGCAACGTTTACACCAATCGTCTGTGCCTCCCTGAAATATTCAACATGAATCATGTTACTTGAAAACAACAATGATTTCGACATTTACTATATTATCCTTTTAAATGTTCTGTAAAGTTTTAATACCCACCAAACTCTTTATCTCTCTGATAGGTGCAGATGAGATGTTACGTTTGCTGCAGTTCCACGTGTCGCCGGTGGGTGTCGCCAGTCTCCACTTCTTGCGCGTTGAGCTCATCTGGGGTTTTCTGGTGAGCTGAAATCTTGACAGTTTATGGCCACAAAATGCCCTGTAAACATTTAACATTCAGTGACTCTAATTTAGGCTTTTAGCTGCAAGCCTAAAGAGATGAATGCTTTCAGGGTGCCTCAGAGCAAACGCAATCTCTGCACAACACAACTGAGAAAGTTAACTTTCAGACCGAGGCACAACATGCACTTGGCAAATTAACATGTATGGTGATTCATGAGTTTGTAAAGCTGGGTAAAGGTTGTTTTGGGGTAGCTAGTTCAGGTTTCTGTGCTGAGGTGGACAATACAGCTGAATATTCAGAGAGCAGAGGGTAGGTTAATGCATATGAGTTGTACTAGATCTCTCTGCTCACACAACCGTCTGCACTCGAGGAGGGATTTAGTAACGCAGTAAAGCACAAGAGACAGTTTGTGGCATCGATTTTACGACAAGAAAAACCCTTTATCTGAGATTAAAACACATGGACATTTGTGGTTTATTGCTTTTTAAAAATCTTATATTTATTAACTGTGGGCTGTTGTTTTTATTACAGAAATCAGTATGTGCCTCAATAATTTACAACAGCCTCTGAATTCAATGATACCCGGCTAACATGTTCATTACATTGGCATTCTCTTAAAGTTTTCATTTGTTTTAAGTTATAATAAAGCATTCTTGCAGTAACGTTAGCAAAGTGATTTTGAACATTAGATATTAAATGTTATTCTTAGGTTGTTAGTGGAACATTTTAAATATGTTACATAATGTTAAACAAAAGTTGCTAAAACATTCAAACTAACATTTTTTCTCTTGCTATTTCACCTGTTACTGTACTCTCTCTCTCTCTCTCTCTCTCTCTCTCTCTCTCTCACTAACAGACAGAAGGGCTTCTCTCTTTCCCAGTTTAATCCCTGAACTTTGTCACCTTCAAAAATCTCCATCCTCCTCTCCTGCTCTCCGGGACACACCTGTGGGTCTTATCTGCTCCTCTGCTGTGTGAGGGGATATTATGAGATTAAGGATGGAGCTCAGATGATCGGATGCAGGTCTTAATTGGAGTGGTAGGTGTGTTTGCCTTCAGCCACTGGTTTTGGCTTAGGGACATGACAGTGGAGTCCAGCTCAGAGCACCGATACAGGACTAGACAGCGCAGGGCGGTGAAACGTTGTTAATGTAATTCTAATCAGTTCTGATTGGTCCAAAAGCTCAGTGGTGCAGCCGGATAAGGAAAAGCAGATTCCCTGCCCTCTTGTATTCCGATGTCTTCTGACTCGAGCTTAATGGCCGGCTGTCCATCATAATGCAATCATAACTGAAAGGTGTTCCCAATCAGGATTGTGGATTAAGAGATTATGTTGGCATTGTTGCTACCCATTGTGAGGGGTCAAACCCACATAATTTCAGTGATGGAGGGCTGTGTACCATTACCCAGGTCACCCTGATGGACTTGTGGCAGGTGTGACCTCCCTAATGACAAAAGACCATATTGATATAATTGCTCTCTTTTTGTGATTAATTTCATATTGTAATGGGACGGGATTTAGCAAAGCCCCTCCAAACTCCATCACACCATCAGTACGATGCACTTCTCATTACAGGGATAGAATATCTGCAGTTAATATAGGTCACCGTGGTAAACGAGCACCCATTAGGTTATTGTGTTTCATCATCATTATAGGTGTGTGCATGAGGCCAAACAGCCCAAATTAGGGGAAGAGTTGGTTTAAAAAAGCAGATTAAAAGAGTTCCTGTCATTACTTCTGCTTCCCTGCTGAAGTGGTCCCTGGTTGATGTGTTTGGAGACCCAGGGACCATTTTGAGCAGGTGGTCTTGCGCTCGTTCTTTGCTCAGATTGCTTTTGCTCTGGGGCTTCCTCAAGTCTCCCAGATTCCCTCTAAAAGCCTGAATCAGAGCTTCTGAATATTACATAAACATAATGAGGTTTTAATTTGGAGATTGCAAATATTGTTTATTATTCAGTGGAGCGTTTTACGTTACCCATGTGGCACGGGGTGATTTCCACCTGAGGATACAAAGCCCCGCAGGTAAAAATTGGATCGTAATTACAGCCTGACCTCCTATCAAGGAGATGGAGCTGGTCAAACCGATTCACTTTGCTGTGAGGATTGTGGAAACGCAGGGCATTGTGAGTTGGGGAGGCAGTTAACTGAAATGGCCTTTAACAGACCCCCTCGTTGCCACGCACGGCTTATTGGGCCTCCATCGCTCGCCATTCATTCATTCCTCCTCAGCAGGCCTTTATAAAGAAACAGGCCCAGCCGTTGACCCCACCATTCAGACAGGGGCTCTCCGCTGTGCCCAGCATGCTGCCCCCATTGCGGTCTAACAAGCCCTGCCTTTGCATCCTCAATGCCCTATTTCTGATGGCTAGAATTGTGTGGGACCCTAGGGGTCAAATCCGGGCCTGGCATATGCCCCCAATTCACACCGGTTTGGAGTAGTCACACCTGAACCTTCGCACACTTAATCTTCCCTATGCGAATCGTCTCATAGTTTTACTGTCCATCATAAGTTTTCCGTTCTCTGACGTCAGCACTTCCCGGAGTTTTAAGAGCACTTATCCCCATATCAATTAATGCGGGCCGCGTCTGCGAACCGGAGGCGCGTCTGAACCGAGCTAATCATCGCAAAATTATACGTACTCAGAAGTGACAATAGTAACGCAAGGGCCCATAAAACAATAACCGTCTATTTAAGAAAGTTCCCGGTTCGTTTAAAACGACAATGCGTCTGTTGCGTCTCTTCAAAAAGACGCGTCGCGAAGACATTACTCAATTATTGCTCTTAAGTGCCTCTTAAAATTTTAAGTGCCGCGCTGTCTATCAAGCTGCCATTATGTTTAAAGTCTGTTCCTCTCGTGTCTGTTCATCTCATCACTTTTAGGGCAATTTCATAACAGAGCAATTTAATCCGCTGTGTGCTTTCAATCCATCGAGTCCCACCACCGTATCAGTGGAGTGGAGACGCGTGCGCTCACCGGCACCGAAGCAGGCGAGCAGTGTGGTGATGGCCGGTGAGGTCACACTCTCTCTTCCTCTCTGATAGTGAAGAGTGGAAGATGAGCAGGTCTCTGTGGAGTGAATAAATGTGTAAATGCAGGTCGTTTTTCTCTAATCCACAGAGGTGGAAACGCACTGAGCTGTGAAATAAGCAGAGTGCTGAGCTGCCTTGCTCCGCGCCTGCATATTGACCAGAGACTTAAGATGATTAATGCAGCACTTTAGCACTGCGGAGGAGAGAGAGAGAGACAGAGAAAGAGAGAGAGAGAGAGAGAGAGGGAAAGAGAGAGAAAAATAAAGATGCTGAGAATCGTAATTGTTTTGTTTTATTGATAACAAGGGCAAGAGGTGAGAGGTTGCAGATACCAAAGCTGGAAATTAAACACTGCTTAGGGCAAAAACGCCACTAAATGTGATTTTAAAAAATCTGGGAGCAAAACCCATCTTACTGGCTGTGAATTTATTTAATTTTTTAGATCTGAAATGTAACCATTTATATGTTTCATAATTTTCTATTCTAGATATTAAAAAGTTCACCATAGCGACCCGGAGTCAGACTCATGGTGTAGGTGAGTTTTATTGAATGTGGTGTTAATATAAGGAAAATAATTTGATGATAACGCCTGCAGGAACATTCAACAAGCCCAAAACTTCATACTGATATAATTTCATAATAGTAAAAAGTAAAATACAGTTGCAGCACAGAAAGCTGTTTATTCTAAAGACTTACTTAATCAATTATTTATAATAAATTGGAGCAGAAGAGATATTTCTGCATTTGTAATGTGTTACCTTTGTAATGTGATGTGCATTTGTTACAGCTTTTATTTAGAAATTACTACATTTCTTTAATGCTGATTTCCATATTTGCTTTTGACTATAAATTAAAAATGTGGTTGATGGAATCAAAGATTTTTTTCAGCTAAATGATACAGTTCTGGACTCAATATCTGATTTTATGTGAGTTTTATATGATGAGACAACGATGCTCTGATGAGCGGAGAAAAATAATTCCAGTGGTCAAATATTGGTCACAATCAAAAGTGATTTTTGACACAGCTAGATAACATAGGGAACACATGGCTGTTGTCATAAAATTCACTGCTTGTCAGCACATATCCAAACGCTAAACAATTCACTAGATTGTGAGATGAGAGAAATGACAACAGGCTAGTAAATTGCACCAGAGGGGGTTTATCTGAATTCAAGAAGTTGCATTTGACGTCCCAATCCCAAGGTTGTGCCACATTCACAGAGAGGGGTTGTAATTGGCTACTGACAGCGAGGTGAAAGGTCAGATGCAATCGGGACTCAGGTAATTCACTGGTGGAAGTGATTTATGTGTGTGTTTGTTTTCCATATTCACCACTCCAGAAATTGCATTTTTAACAGCGCAGGAGAGAATGCAGAACAGTTGGATGCTGATTGCAGATATTGCGCGTGTGCGCGCGTTTTCTATGTGCATATTTATGCGGTCGTTTGCCAGGGTGTAGTTGCTAACCCAACCTTTCTGCCTCATGCGACAAAGCATGCGAAAAATGACTTTTGAACTGTGGGAAAATCTGAATAAAGTGTAAATGTAGCAATATGATGTTTTTTGGGCAGGAAATGTTGAAACCAGAAATACCCGGCAAAGACAGTAAAAGAATAGCAGAGCAAAGCATTTAATAACAGGCTTTTCATCGCCACGCTCTCCGCGGCGCATATAGAGACGCAGGTTTTTCAATGCAGCCGCATGTCACAATAACTAAAGGAGGAATGGCAGCAGCTATAGACTGAGCAAAACAGGCAACGTCAGATCCTGCAAAGCAATAAACCTTTCATAATACAAGAGGTCATTTGTTTGTCCCTAGATTACCTGTGCGCTGCCGGTCCATTAACCTCAGGAACACGTGACTGTTCTCCGAGGTCTTTTGGTTAGGAAGCCAAAGCAAACCTGTAAGAGAGAAAATGGGAGCAAATATCAAGCTGTGAAATAATGTAAAAGGTTTCTAATAAAGCTTCCTTAGAGACTCAGAATGGATCTTAAAAATGGCATTTTCATGTTTGTTAAGCTGCGGATATTTTGTGTCGTTCCATGACTAGGTAGGTTTCATCAAATTGAAACAGGAAAGGCAGATTAAATGGTGGTTAGAAATGGGTGAAATTGGCCTAATGTATTTTGGCAGGTTTGAATTTAAACGTTGTTTTGAATGGGCCTTGCAAAATACCGACCATTTGTAGTGTCTCTGTTTCTTTTCTTCTCGCTATTCCAAAATAAGCGCAGCGTTTTGACATACAGATGCAAAAATTCCAGTCCTGGGAAAAAAACAGTCAAGACTCAAGGTCTGTCAAAGGTGCAATGTAATCTTTTGACTAGGAACTGGAGACATTGTAGCTGGTATGTTAGAGACTGTTAGCCTTCTGCATTTGAAAGGTGCAATTAGTCTTTTGTGTAAAATCATTTGTTGTGTTTTATGTTGACTAGTAACTAGCAGCACGTGTCATCCACAAAATAGTTTGTTGTGGATTTGCCATGATTCATTTATTGAGCATCAGTTTAAAAATGATCGGGTTTACCAAAATAACCTGAGCAGAGTTCAGAGGTCATGTGGCCCCCATGCAGAGACCCACTCTGTGTAAAATAATCATGTTTGTTAAGCTACAAATTTCATGTGAGTGTTTGTGATATTCAACATATTCTTCATGTTCATTCATTTCTTTGGACAAAGTAAAACTTTAAATGAAAAACAAATATTTTGCTGGGCTTAAAGTTTTGTGCAATTATTATTAATACTAATTATTGTTTTAACACATTCTTTTTAACTCACTAATTGTAATTTATGTCTTTGCTAAACATTTCTGTTCATATTCGTCTTTGTTATATCAATGACAAACTATTACGCTACAGGTCAGCTGCATTCAGCTGCAAGTTTCTGTGCCAGTTGTGTCTCCTGTAATTAGGGGTTTAGGAAGGTGGAAAATGGTGAACGTTGAATCTGGCAGGCAGTGATGAAGAGCGTCTGTGGGGAATCGCTGGGAATAAAAGGCAAGAAAATGCAAAGTGCTTGAGGGTCCCTGGGAGCCATTTCAGCACTCTCGCAAAATCATTTCTGCAGATAAAATATTCAAAAAGGCAGTTTTGTTTTCATTTAAAACATCATGTCTCCTGTAAGTTCCATTTAATGTCAAACCAAGTACTTGGTTTATCTCAGACTTCCAACGTGTTTTGTAGCCGTTTGTTTGCGATCCCATTTAACCACTGAAAAATATAATTGTTTTGTGAAGTCTTTGGTTTTTGTTTGGTCGTCTGTTTGGTGTTTATATAGTTTGAAGCAAAAACCCATATGCTGCAAAGCTTTTTTTATTTTTAAATGTTTATATAGTATTCAAAGTGCATGATGAGTTTAAACTAATCGTCACAATATTTACAAACTGTTCTTTAAATAAAGAAGACTTATGTTCACCTTTATTAAAAATTGTTGTGATTTGTACAATGCATTTTATATATAAAGCATCTCTTCACGCAAATAAATCTTAAAATATCATGTCGTTGTAAAATGTCATTATGTTCTTAACCTGGATTTCTGGATGTTGTAACAAGATCTAATATTAAATACTGTCAGTTGAAAATACTTGTTTATTGTTTAGTCCTGAAAGATGTTTAAACCTTGGTGAGAAACAGGTAGAAAAAACAGGTAGAAAAAATGCTAAAGAACTGAGACAAAAATAGTCAAATATAAGTGGAAAAAAACATATTCTCTCCCGGTCGTCATGCACCTCTGTCAGATGATAATTGGGGCCAGTAATTATTTTAAGTGGAGGGTTAACAGGCAATTAACCTGAAAGAAACCGCAGAGAATGTAAAAGATCAAATGAATGGCAGAGACAATTCATGATGACTCCAACTAGTGAAACACATTTTCTTTCAATATTCTGATCTTTGCCTTCCCTGTCAGCCAAAGGCCAACTTTGTCACACAGAGAGAGAGTTTATGATCGTAAAGGGAGTCATCAGTGCTCAGAAAAGTCTGGACAAGGTCATCGGAGACAGGGCCGAGAATGTGTGTTTACTGTGATTTTTGAAGAGGTGAGTACAGCTGGGTAATTTAGCCAGTTTCCCCAGCAGTCAGCAAATGTGCTCTGTGTCAAAAACACTTAAATGAGTCTTTGTCTGACCTTTTAAGAAGATTAGCTTTGTTAAATGAGTGGTCTGAGACGTTCTGATTCAAACCTTGCAGGTCTGGTAGGTCAACTAGTAAAATTAAGTTGAATAAAGTCCACTTTGACTCCTGAGAAAGTAGAGATGGACGTCTGTCTGTCAGTCATTGGCTGTAACCGTCTCAGAGAGAATTGTGGGATTGATGTTCCAGGATTGAGCCCTTGAGGTTCCTGACACTACGCATGGGTTTGAAAACCTCAACTTAAACTGATGTGAATGATCTCCCCTCGGCTCCTGTGTCAGAGTGTGTGGGTGTGAGAGAGAGAGTGTGTGAGTGTGTGTGTGAGAGAATGTGTGTGTGTGAGAGTGTGTGTGTGTGTGTTAAGGAAAGCTTAGTTTATTGAAGCTGAAATGATTTTAGCCCACCTCTATGTAAAGATGTGCTTTGCCCAGCAGACTGTCTGAATCTCAGCTTACTTTTTCTCTATATGTTTTCCAAACACTGAATTTAAATTCCTAACACCTGCACGTCTTATTTATTTTTTTAACCACTTCCCACCCACTTTTTTGCTTCATTAAACTCCGTGATTTGAATACGGAGGGCTGGAGATACTGTATATTGCTCTTCAAAAGGTCTTCCATAATCAGGATGTCTACAGCCCTCGGTGGGCTTTGTGCACAGCTGTGGGGTTTCATGAGGGTCTGTAATCTCACACATTCAGCGTGGAGCTCCTCACCTGTTCCCTCTCTCTGCTATCAGAAACTCATCCGTCAGTAACCTGGACAGAGTTAGACCTCCTTTAATGTATCTGCAGTGGCTTATTGTCCCTCCAGCTTTAACCCTCAGGTCCAGTGAAGTGTGGAGCAATCACGGGCCTCTGTGGAGAACGGATAGAGCAATTTTTTTTTTGGGAGGGGAGGGGGAACGCTTACAGTAGTTTGTGAATGCACATTTCCAGAGTAGCAATCTTCCCGTCCCTTTTTCCGCTCTGAATAAAGGTGATGAAATCCCTCTCGCTGCCACTAATCTCAAACTGACAGAGAGGGCTGCTATACAAGTCTCTCTCTATCTGTTGTGAGAAGCACTGGACGACTGCTTGTAAGCCGCTTATGATATTGACTTCTTTTCCTTTTCACTGCGTGGCCCTGCCACTTATGGGCACATGCACGCTCACACACTCTCCAGCATATGTTGTCATGAAGAAATTTTTTATTCGCCCCTCATGCCCCCAATGGAAATCTCAGAATGTACCGTACGAATGCATCTGTCTGGCTGCTGAGTGGACCGCGTTGGCTATCGATTAATGCCACTGGTTGAAGGTCAGTCCAACATTGTTGCTCTCATAATTCTGTTTGTTCGAATGAACCGCGCCAGAAAGCTTAGATGGGTGTTGTGCTATTGTAACGCCCGGCTATTGCTTCAAAGACAGTGAGGACAAACAGATAACCAGAAACCCAATTTCACAGCGTCTGCATTACAGTGTCTGCTCTGGCATCGAATTGTTCAAATCATACTCAAAGAACAGAAAGGACAAAGATGAAGTCTTGTGTGTGATGATGATGGCTGAGGGGAGGGGGGGCAAATTGTCAGAAGGAAGAGATGAGAAGGGGTGGAGGGGTTAGAGAACAGGTTCATAAAACACAATCAATTCACTTTGGCCCGAGCTCAATTATCCCAATCAAGGTTAATTCTTTTGAACCTGGGCATCGCTAAAGGGCACAAATACAAAGAGAAAGTAGAATATAAAGAGGATTTACTTGAGGAGAAGCGGCGCAGTGATAGAAGCCCATAAATCAATGATTGCTATTCACCGCCACGCAGATCAACGGCCTAAAATTGTGGCACCGATTGGCTCTGCGCTATTGATTGACACGTTTACTTTAAATCTTCCGTCGTTTCTTCAGTGTCATGAAGTGTAAGTATGATGTACACGTTCTAATTATTTACAAGTTCCACAAAGAAGAGACTTTTATTTAAACCTGGAAATAAATAGAAAGTGTTTGAATTTTATTTTTAAAAATGTTAAAAGTCAGTAGTCAGGTTTTTTGCTTTGTTTAGGAGCGCTAACACTCAGACGTCATGCTAACATTGATTGTAATGTGTGGCACAAACTTTCCTGTCAACTTCAGCCTGTACTGTAAGTAAAGCACTATAGTTTGTCTATAGTTTGTGACAATAATTTTTGTATTTAATAAAGAAAAGTGCAAAACAGAAGTATTTTGACTTGTGTTCTCTTACTTTTGAACCCCACTGTACACAAGTTTACAATGTGAAGCCATTTTAACATTTAATCTTTGCGTTAATATCCATCAAGCTCAGCAAATAATGTCTGTGTGAAGCTAACACATTTTGTTCCTGTTTTAGTGACTGGAAAATTGGTATTTAAGTAAACAGCACATTAAAAAATGTCAGGATCTGCTCAGTAGTGATTCAGAATACATTCTGAGATGCGTATAGCCCACCTCCATAAACACCAGTATAAAGAGGCCAAAATGGAAAATTGCTGTCGCACAAAGTTACACGAAGGACATCAGACAGTCCGAGCGAGCCGATGGCAGAGTGACAGCACTGTGCGATGGCTCTAACTGATAAACGCTTACCTGCAAATAAAAGGCTCTTCAGTCTCCATCATCCCCTGTCACAATGCAATTACTCTACAGGGCGATAGCAAGATAGAGGCTCGCAGGCAACCAGATAATAAAGCTATTGACTGATGTGACTTAATGATTAGACTGTAAGAAAAAAGAGCAGAAGGACAGGAAAGTGCTAAGAGATTGACAGGATTTGTGGCCGTTTTCCATACTGTTCCCTCTGACACAGATACAGTTTGAGGCAGATGAACAATACTGCCTTTATATTGAATATGTCCTGCTGCACTGAGCCTGAATGTAGATCGAGGCAGAGACAAAATGTGCCAAACTTGGTTTTAGCGGATCTGAGTGTTTCGTTTTGTCCTTCAGAGAGCTTTTGACTTTGAACTGCTGAGCTCCGCCTCTTCTTCCACGCCCATCTTGTCATGTATTTACACTCAGAGGAGAGAATGAAGACGTAAACGTGTAATTAGTCTCCTTTGTTGTCTTTGCAGATTAGGAGTACCGTCAGAGCATGTAGTTTGAGGGGGCTGTAAGTTTGGAGCATGATTGGCTGAAGGGGGGCTGGCAGGGGCACCCTGCAGTGGGCAGAAATAGTGTTTCCCCCAGGCGTAATTTTAGTGTAGTGAGTGTGAATAACGAGTGATTATTAATCAGAGCCTGGCCGCCTGATCACAGCTTCAGCTCTGAGGGCTGATGTCTCTTCCCTTTACTCCGTCCACAGCTAGGATTTTCCTGAAGTAAAGGCCGAGGGATTTTAAACGAACGGACGGGTGGGATGTCATTTCGGTTGTTGGAAACAACTTATTAATGGCAATTTTTAGGAAAAGTTGTTCCTTTTTCCTAAATAAATAAATGTTCAGGAAGAATAAAAGACAATACACAAATGTAATCTTTTACATTTAAAACTGTAAAACTTTGGATTAAAAATGAACAAATGAGTTATTGGAAAATTACATGACAGATCTGTGTTTAAAACAGTCTCCTTATCTTGATCTATTCCCAAGGTAAGTTTATAATAATAGTTTATCATTTAAGCTGTCGGCCCCATTTTCCAGGACATGTCAGTGGCTTTATTTGACTTCTAAATATGTAACAAACAGTTTGAAAGTAACCTGCGATTTTTGTTTTAACTTTATGAAAACTTTTTTGATATCGCAACTTTATGAAAACTTTGGCAGCCGAGTTGAAAACGATGACGCGTTAAGGGGGCGTGTCCTGCGGCTCCACCCACTTTGCGTAAATTTCTTTTCCGGTTCATTGAATCGCACGAATGAGTTACAATGTAAAACATCACGTGCAACTTAATGCACAAGTTGTTATGAAACTTTGAAACTTTAACGAGGAAAAACTTTGTCGTGAGTATAACGTGACATTAATCTGCGTGTAAACGAGGGCGTGGAGATGTTAATAAACGCATGAGACTGAGTTTGGAAACGGCACATGTGAAGTTATTCGGGGTGGTGAAGGATGATTGACAGGCAGGCGGTAAATGTTCATGCCTGGTTAAGGTCTGTTACTGTCGCTTTGTGGCTTTGACGCTGTCGTTTTTTGACGCTGTCGTTTTTTGACGCGTACTGTAGCCACGGGGCGCTGAGCCGCTTTAACCGGGCGCGTTCCGTCACCAAGTCGGCGCTCCGGGCGCATCCGTGGCCCTGCAACACCCGCGGTGGACGTTTATCAGATGGTCCCTGTAACAAAAGATAATGCATCACATCGCTGCCCCTCTTGCCTGATATGTCACCAAAGGATTTTCTTTGCGTCAGTGCGCAGGGAAGAAACGGCGTTTAATCTGGAGTTCATTGCGCACGCATGCATACGTTTGTCTCGCTGTTAGTGATGCACGCCATAGACCTGCATTGGTTTTATATCAGGCCCATCATTTAATGATACCCCGTGACTTTAGGTTTCAAGAAACTGATGGTTGATTTATTCGCCTTTTAATAAGATGAGGACCAGTTCAAGGGTTTAAATCAGGACGTTTGGCAAAGCAGC
This sequence comes from Yasuhikotakia modesta, assembly GCA_036877545.1. Taxonomy (NCBI): domain Eukaryota; kingdom Metazoa; phylum Chordata; class Actinopteri; order Cypriniformes; family Botiidae; genus Yasuhikotakia; species Yasuhikotakia modesta. The sequence goes on along the minus strand of JBAJNP010002056.1, from coordinate 12,566 downwards.
ACACAGACTGTATTAGTGAGGACCTTTCATTGACACGGTGCTGTTTGTGATAAGATAATAATGTTGATAATATTCTTAAACCTAACCTTTACAGAAACCTGTGGGCATTGCTAACATGATCTGGTTTAGTGTTTAGTTTCTGAACGTTTTTAAGTGTTCATTTGGCCCTTGTCAGTATATTCAAACTTGTACACAAACACCTTTTATTTCTTTTTTAACTTTTTAGGGGTTTAGGTGACCTGATTGTAACTTTGTTTAGTTGCCTTCTGTTTGTCATAAAGCAGAAAACATTTTTACACTCTTTTGCACGACCCCCCAAACCAGGGCCAATAACAATATTGTCTGAAGTATGAATAAATCATAAAAATAGCAGAATTCATATTTGCTCATTTTATATGTTCTGTCTTGCTATTCTATTGGGCACAGTGTTCTTACGGTTACATTATTTACAATATTTGAGTTTCAGAATAGTTTGCTATGTCAGTAGACTCTCATTTTCTTTGCGCTTTTGTTTACAGATGCTAAATAGCTGGTCGCAGTTTAGAAAATTGACTTCTGCATTATATTTTTATCATGAATTTATATGTTTTATTGCTCTTTCTGTATTTTAATTGCTGAAGATATGATATAAAAGTAAATGAAATGTAGAAAACTAGATTTTTTATGATTGTGATAGATTAAAATAATCAGTGTTTGTTGCTCATCTTCTTGTAATAAGCTTAAGAATATCTGATGCACATTACGAGTGTGAAAGGCAAACCTTGGGCTGTCTTGTGAGAAACTGCTTTGTGGTGGCGTTCCAATGAGATATGGAAATCTAAAGCTGTACTCTTTAGAGTTTTTAAGACACTTGAAGGTTTGTGGTGATTCAAACTGCTTTTGACGATAGACTTTCATATCTCAGAATGTGCTAAACGTGACAATAAAATGGGTTTGCGTGTCAGAGGTCTGATTTTTATGTTTGGTACATTAGTTGTACCCGAGAAGGGCTTATACATGACAATACGCAAGCCATTGAGAACAGGGTGTTATGGTGAAACACTGAAACGTTTGGGTGATTGTGTACCCAGCAGAGATGATTGTAATCATGTGATCCTGAGACATAACTGTCCACCCTGTTGTTTGCAACATCTGACCATGTAGAACATCATCTGCTAACAAGACTGTTTGGAATAAGTCTCTTAAAGTGGAACATATGATTAATTTAGCAAATGTTCTCCTCGTCTATTGTTCTGGCCGATCACTCAGGTTTCATTGCTCTGATTAGGTGAGCAGGGGAGAGATTAGAACAGATTATGTGGAGATGTGTCGACCGGTGTGGTAGACATTAGAGATGACCTGAGAGCTCCTACCCTCCCCTGCTGAGACGCCACGCAGTAGGTTTAGGAGCCCCTGACTGGGGGACCGGTCAACCGCTACAAGTCTGTGACGGTGAAAGGGGGTGCCATCAGACAAACACATTTAGTTCTTCTCTTATGATATTTGAAGCAGTTTAAATGTGTTTGGAAATATTCAGAATGCTTAGCGACTAGCAGCTATGGCTAGTAAGGGAAGCGGGCACTAATAATGCCACTGGTCTTTGATTGTCGTGGTGTAATTTCTCTCGCACCCGTCACACAATGAAGCGCCCTTATTGTACCACTCACTCCCACTCAGCGATTAAGATAAATAATGCAATGACCAGATTAATACATCATAATGCTTTAATATTTTTCATATGCAATTTGGATTTATAGTCTTTATCTGTCTGATGCCTTTGGCTAATCTACGCCGAGACCCTTGGCACCCGGGCTGTGAGATAAGAGAGGGCTGACTTGGGTGCGGTGCAATGGGAAAACATTAAGCACTGAATGAGATTATTGTTTATCTTTCCTGGGTTGGACTATTCACTTTGATAAAGAGACACATTTGTCTGAGAAAATAAGAAGCAAATTGAATACTCTCTGGGGGCTGACTCTCATTTGTGAACCTTTTTAAAGACACACACACACACACACAAGAGAAAGAGGAAAAACTGTAGTCAAATTTACTGCACTCATTTTTCTTGCACTCGAAAATCACGATCACAAATCGAATCTGTATGTGTGTGTGTTTGAATGATTACATCCTTCTTGTTTTTGCCTTGTACATTCACATGGAAATTTGTGTTGATCGCGTTTGATGGAGGAGCAATCTGTTATCATGTCATATGAATTTGACTGGCATAAAATAATTGTATTTTGATTGCTGGAGTATATAGTTCAGTCTGCGAGGTATCGAATGATGGTTAGTGTGTTTGGTAAAAACATCAAGCTTTGTGACTGAAGAACAGCTGTGTGTAGGACACCAGACAGCTGTTTTTGTTTTTGTTTTTGCACAGTTGTTTGTCGGTCTTAAGCCGTCCGGTAATTAAAACAGCCGCAATAACAACTGTAACATCTCATGCCAATCTTATTATTACAATTAATATCCAATAATTAATTTAATTACGGCAAATGGTAAACATTTGCTCAGTCCGCTTAGAAACAGAAACCACAACGACGTATCAGGATAGAGTTGGCTCAGATGTTTTGAACAGTTTTTGTGGAAAATAATCTGTTTTATCTCATTAAATTGGTAAATAGGAAAAGATGCTGGTATGAGAACAAAAATCTGTTTTTATGATGTTTAGTCTTTTATCTTATGTCTTGTGTTTTGACTCATTAGTTGTTGATTATGATGTATAATTATGATTTGTGTATTTTGCTTAAAATGAAAAAATAACAATCAGTATTGGTTAAATTGTTATTTAATATAAGTACATTTTGGTGGCAGGAGATTTTTTTTGTTGCTTTTCCGTCTGTGCTAAAAACAGTGTGCTAGAACAGTTACCATTATACTTTTCAAGTAAAAAGAAAATATACATACTTATGCAATAACACAGAAATATTCCTTTTACAATGGGAGGAATTGGAAAACAAAAAAATGTACTTTTTGTCATGTGTTTTATAAGCAAAGACAATTTGTGCTGTACATGTTAGTTTGCATATATCATAAATGGCTTTCCAGCATTTCTAAATTGTTTGTTCTCATGTTTTGAGCATTGAACTCTCATTGCTTTCAGTTTGCTTTACATCATAACAGGATGTAGATGGTGGTAGCGCAGGTATGGACTCGCAGAGGTTTCAAGGAGAAATCTGCACCTTTGAATGGAGTGACACAAAATACCATCAGTCGGAGCCCTGATGGATATTTTTGTGACACATGGCACAATGTGTGACACTTAGAAATTCACATTAGTTCACCAGCTTGGGTTACCCACCAATTAGAATACAGGATTAATAAGTCAGGTGGAGTTATCCTCCAATTTGGACGCAGGATCAGGGAAACAGGTAGAGTTTCACTCCAATTAGAGCCGGGATTAAGTACCCGGTAAGGTTACCTGCCCTTCTCTCCAGATTTGAGTAGCTGTGGTGAGGTTAAACCGCGGTCAGGTGGGATTCGTACTGTCACACCTTTTTTCCATGTTTCTCAGTTTGTTTATTTACCAGCTAACCGTGAACGTTCTCAGAACGCTGGCTGATGTTCACTAAAAGCTCTCCCGAGGTTATGTAACGGTGGTAGATCTTTTAAACGTTTCATATCACGTTTCAGGAACATTTTTAGGTTAGTGGAATGTTTTAAAAGCGTTGCAAAGCTAATGTTTAAATAGCATTCTTATAACCAGACAAAAATATTAACATCTAAAAAAATATGGCATTTGTGACGTTCAAAATAACGTTAAAAATGTTTTTGTTACTTAGAGGAAACATTAAAAAAATGTTCTTGCAACCTAAAATTGTAAACTGGTTGTTTGTTTACGCCCTTTGATTGTTTGTTTCTTTTCACGCTTTCTTTTCTCATGTATTTATTCATTCAGCAAACAGCGGAAACCGGAGCCGTACGGACAGGATGCTGAGGTGAAGTATGCAGATGGACCGTAGCCGCCTGGAACGGGCAGGTGAGGATTAGCCTCTGATTGAATCGTTCCTCTTATCTGCTGTCAGACAGAGCAGAAGGCAATACGGAGTCTGTTAAGATGGGAGCTGATTCTGTTTGCCTTGGGAATACATGCACAGAGAGAGGCGCAGCACCTCTCCACGCTCCCTGGGGAAAAGCCTAACAGCTCCATTTTGCAGAGGTCACTAATACCAGACCTGAAGACTCCAGTTTGTTTCTTTTTTGTTCGACTGCTGCATCATTGATTTACACAATAGTGTGGCAGAGTTACAGCACCGAACATAATTGACTTATCATAAACAACCTCGGACATAATATTGTGTTAAATATAAGATCAAAGTAACACAAAAATAAAAACAAAGAAATATATAAATTATGTAAAATATTGAGCCTCGTCTAAATTCAGACATTTTAACTGAACTATTCAGTAGAAAATAACATAAGTTGCATATACATGTATTAATGTTTTTAATTTTTGTGCTTTTCTAATTTAAGGCGACATGCCACTGAAACAACGACAGGAAGCAATGGAATGAAGAAAACAGGAAATAACCCGGGCCGGATTCGAACCCGGATCCTCACGCAACAGCGCAGCGCGTCAAACCGCCCGTATAAATGTTGAGGTAGTAGTTTTGTTTTTCTGTTTGGTCAGAATTGGTAAATGTTTGATGTGTTTGGAGAATGATGTGATGTCTCTGTAGCACAGCGCAGGATGTGACCGCAGACGGGCAGATGTGACGTCCGCCTGGTTCAGAGGGGCAGTTATCCTCTTAAAACTGGAGTCTCAGCACTGAAGCAAACTGCCCGTGTGGGAGAGGGACTGATAATGTGGCTTCTTTCTCCAGCCGGGCCCCTCTTAATCTTTTTCTTATACAAATGCTGCAGAGAGAGTCATGAATTTTAATATTGACCCCCCCACCAAATCCCTTCTCCCATCTTTCTCAGCATAGTTATACGGCAGTTCGTCAACCACACACACATTTTCTCGCAGACCATTTCAAACTCTCATTGGTTGTTTTCTGTGCTTCTGTGTTGATAAATAGATAGTTTTTATCTCTCGTTTTCTGGATGGCTAATCTTTCTAACTACAAACCAATGATGGCTGTGTTTTCGTTCCCCTCGTTCAATAATGCTAGCGTATCGTTTCAGCCCTTGCCTTGATAATTACCAGAAACAGTTGCACAACAAAAGTTGTCTGCTATCATCTGGGGTTTGTGGGACGCGCTGGGGGTCCCTGTGGCGACGGCGCTGAAGTGGCAGCGGTTCTGCTCGTGCCCCAGGGGGCTCTTCTCGGAGCCGAGACCTCGCTAATCACTAACTCTAACAAGGTTGCTAATTGAGCGATTCCCCGCCTTCTCAGTCTCTGAAAACAACATTCAGCTCTGCAGCGTGAGTCACCAGTGAATCAACAAGGACAGCTCTGTTAATAGCGCAGCCGTCCATGGTAACCGAACGTGAGGCTTTGCGTTCACCTGTTGTTGTTGTTTGTAGGTGGAAGTGAGAACGCTGCGGCTGCGGCGCTGCATGCGTGACCGTGCAGTTTTTATTGTGTGTGAGAGTGAAATAGACGAGTAAAGGAAAAAGAAAGACGGAGTGACACGTCTTTTCTGTTAGCCTCCATCTTGACACAGCACACTCAGCCTAATCACACATAATTGGATAGGAGGAGTTGAGGGCTGCTACAGCCTTTGTGTGCAAAGGGCATGTGGTCAAGTTAATGGGGCCCTCACTCTGAGTAGATAGAGATCTCTCTCTCTCTCTCTCCCCTTTTCTCTCTCTCTCTTTCTCTCTCTCTCTTTCTCTCTCTGTCTCTCTCTCTCTTGCTTTTCCCTGCTTTTCCAGTTTTACCTGTTTGTTTACCTCGTTCCCATTGCACTCTCACATTTGGTGTCGCTTTTTATTTTTTGCGCTTCCTCTTATTCAATCTCTTTCTCCTCGCACTCAACGAGTTCAATTCGTCCTCGTATCTTCTGTCTCAACATCGTTTCAATAGTGGGGTGATATAAGAACCAAACGCATTCATTCTATTCAGCATATATCTGGCCGGTTTAACTAGAGGAGTGTAAACAGCATGATAACGCTGTCAGATGTTATAAAGAGTTATTTTCTTTGTCTTACGTTGCCTCTGTCTGGGGTTTAATTCAAATGCCAAAATGTAGCTTGTCACACGATGTCCTCCCTCTGCCTCCGGTTCCGCATCCTCTTGTTCCAGCCGCATTTGCTTTCTTTCATCGCTCCATTCATCGGAGGGAGGGGAAAGAAAATGTCAGTCTCTCCACGCTGTCCTACGGCACTTGTCATCTTAACAGCATTAGAGTGACATCTGCCCCCACCAGGAGAGTTCTCCAAGTGACAAGCTCCCATCACGACGCCGCCGTCTGATTGGATAATGAACTGTAAAATTCTCCGTCAGTCAATCAGTCCAACTTTATTATTGTATGCGTGACACCTTCCACAATTGAATTGTCACTGATTGTGTTATGACTTACACAAAGGCACTTGATTTCAAATTCCTTAAACAGCGAGGTGGAAAAAAATGGGGAATAAAGAGCCAGAGATACACGTTTAAACCACTTCCTGTGCAAAAGTACTCATTACCGTGCAACCTCTCCGTTGGAAAGTTATGGGTCGTATCCTGGGCTCTGTCCTCCAGGTTCAGACCCATGCTGGTTCTAACAATCAGAACCACCTTAAAGGATCATGTTATACAATGTCTCTCTCTCTCTCCATCCTACTCTGCAACAATGCCCTAACTGAGCTATTCAGTCTGACCAAACAGAGCACAAAAGCAAAGCGGAAATTGGGGTAACTTTTGGGGGGCTTAGAGGACCTGTCAATAGAGGCAGGGGCCTCTTGGGTCAGAATGGTGGTTAATTTAGAAGCAGGAAGTCATTGTCCAAATAGCAGAAAGAAGCAGGACGGAGACAAGGCTAAAGGGTGGGACAAGCGTCTCTTAATATCTTAAAGAGATGAGTTCTTTTTGTCATTGTTTGTATTGCGGGTGTATCGGGCAACTGTTGTCTTTCTTTGAGAACGTGAGCTTTAGTTTGCGTTACTTTAGCTGCTTCCTCTGACCACACACGGCTGCAATACGGCGGCCCGTCTGAACAATCTAATCACAGTGCTGTTTCATTTACAATTTATCATAGTTAAACGTTTTATTTCCTTTGGAAAACCACAAACTAAATTGTTAAACTGATTCTCTGTCACTCATTTTACGTTGTGTGTTTTTCTCTGTTTATTTTTGTGCTGACAGTGAGTTGTTCTACGCTAATTGTTTCCTCGCTAAATGAAAGCGCCTCATGACGCATTGAGTTCACGCGCATCACGCGCCATTTGTGCGTTACTCATGCTTGCTTCATACCTCTTTGTGCCCCTCGTGTTTTGCCCAGTATTTGTCACTCTTTTGTTTGATCGGGCCAAATATTTAGCAGCACCTCAGTGTGGTTAAATTGGGGCAGATGAGTCCAGAGTGGGTTTGAGGGTTGGTGGTAGCAAACATTGGGCGCGGAGGCTGTAGTGTTTGCCTGGCAGGTGAGAGGTGCTCTTGTGTTAAGTGGTCCATTGCTGCGAGGGGCCCTTAAATCAGGCTTTGTGGAGCCTGTTTTTCTCAGGGTCCTAGAATCAGCTCTCCCCCTTCCTCTCTCTCTCTCTCTCTCTCTGTCGTTCCCCTCTTCCCTCTGCTCATAAATGCCTGTGTGAAGTGGATCATTACTGATGGCTTTCTTTCTCTGTGTTTTGGCCCCTTTAGGTTTCCCCACTCCAGATCTGTAACAGGGGGTCCGCTGGAGAAAGAGAGGTGGAGCTTTGAAAGGAAAACATTGCACAGAAAAGTCCTGTCAGCACTTCCTCTGGTAAATTAGCAGTCTTCTGAGGGGAGAAGTACAACTTCATTGAGTCTGCGATTGTGCGAACGGCCCCCTCCTCAATCTTATGCTTATTAATTGAGTTAGCGGCAGACGTTGAGGTGTTCCTGAGGAGGAATCTGTCTTTTCACAAACTGTATCTGGCCTTCAAGCATTCATGATTCATTCGCATTCGTTCATTCAGATTTTCTAATTAGCCACTGCTTATTGTATATTTAGCCATTATTCACAGTCTCCGTTTTGTTTAACATTCCCGTTGCAAACAATTTGACCTCCTCAAGCTCTTACTTCCCCCTGGAAAAGACTCTTGAGGTGAAACAAGATGGAGATCACATCTTTCAGCGTGTTATGTTTAGTTTTGAGTAGCTGTGATTGGAATCAGCTTGAAAATGTTGTTTATACTTGTGATTATTAAGAAAGGAAAGATATCCGTTTTGCAGGATGAGGAGGGGGGGCAGGGCTTGCCTCAACAATTGACACGCAACATGCTGAATGAAAGGAGAGTTACATGTAAGACCAGGCTTATCCGGTGGGGGGTTAGGAATTTGCATACACCAGAAAATAGGATTTTATAGCACATTAAGAAACAATGGCTGATGAGTTTCCGATGTGTGTATTTGGGTGACCTTAGTGAGAGAGTGAGCGGGGAAATTAGAGCCAAAGAGATATACTGGCATAATTTCACTATTATAAGCTTTAAATTCTGCTGCTTGTGTTGACTAGCGCGCTAATGTCTTTGCTAATGTTAGCTTAGCCGGACAAGCGAGGTGGGGCTGCTTTGACTGACTGCGTTCACACTTCAGTTGCATCGCAAAACCAGATTTAAACTTCAGGGCAAGCTGCCAGAATATCTTATCTTTTAATGCCTTCGCCTGATCTTCTAATTAGCTATACCGCCGTAATAGGCTAGTTCTGGGGGGCTTCTCCTGGGTGGCAAAACAGGGGGTCAGACGGGTTCTGCTGTGGTTTGTGGAAGCTGGGGTTGCAGGGAACGGTGGAAATGAGTACAGACCAAAAGGGGCTGGTTTTTGGGGGTCAGGGTTTTGTGATAGTTCTGCTTGAGAGGCTGTCTGAGGGGGTTTTGTGCTCAGGGCAGCGCTTGGGCTCCTTCCAGGTTGCCTTGTCTCAGGGTTTGCCGATAACAGAGCCTGAGCCCTTGAGCCTCCATTCTGCCTGTGTATTAACACTGCTTATCTGTGCTCAGATAGAGCCGTGCGCCATTTGCCTTTTGGAGGAATTAGCTTGTCTTCCCTGGCTAACCAGGCAGTTGTGATTAACCTTTCCACTGTTCAATATCCTCTCTGCTGTCTCTCTGTTCAGATTAGTCCAGACATCATTACTGTAGGTATGATTCCAGAAATGAGCGGCTGCGGGTTGGAGAAAAAACACGTTGATTAGGAGAACGTTTTTGGAGTGTGTGCCGGCCAATCGCTTTTTCTGTAAGACACATTGCTCAAGTGAATTCAGCATACACACACAATCTCAATGAAGCACGTAGCCAGGCTATAAATATTTAGCATTGCTGAGCTGAATTGTACCTAAGCGGAATAAGTAATCAAACAGGCAAAATTTGTCGACTCGACACAACTGTCAGTCACTTTTTCTCCATTAGTCAGTAATCCATTAACCAGCTCTCCCTCCTGCGAGTGATTATTTGCTATTATTCAACAAATATCATAATACGTTTCTCACACACCCCGAGGCACATCCACAAATCAATTATTTCCTCACAAAGACTTGAAAGTACTTAGCAAGATGCCTGACGGAAAAGCCGCGGGTTATATCAAATTGAACCTCTCATTTGTTTCTCTCGCGCACACACAATCTCAGAGCACAATTAGCTAGCACCCGCCGCGTTTGTTTGGCCTACTTTAATTCTGGCTGGCATATCTGCGCTACTACAGAAAAAAACGCCATACAAATACCATTGTTGAGGGTTTTGGGAGAATCAATAGAACGTAAGCTGTGAGTAGACTGGGTCGGTTCACTCAATCTGCTGTTGGCAGGAGATAAAGACGCAGGTTCAAATGCGGCACGAGCAGATGCTTCCATTATTAGCGTTACGCAAACAAAGCAACGAAACGTGACGCTAACATTTGACATGCACGGCTAATTGGTAATATCATTATTGTCTTATTCTTGAGCTCGTGCAGGAATTACGTTTTGTGTAGGTGGATGTGACATCTCACTCCTCAGAGTTCGTGATAGATAAACGTTTCTTGTAACAGTCGTGAGCGCAATTTAAACTCCTTTCACAGGAAATTGGCCAGTAACCGTAACAGAAGTTTGTTGGCTGGTGAAAAAGTGGACCCTTGTTAAAAACATGCTTTAGACAACTTTCCATCTCAAATAACAAAGAGATTTTTACTGATAGATTAGTGTAAATACTCGAACAAGAATATGATCTTCACATTTCTGCTTTTTAACTTCCTTTGTGTTCTGTAACCGCAGTTTCTGCTTAAAAAAATATGGACGGGTCAAAACTCATTTCTGTTATACTCGACATTATTCCTTACACACACTGCTGGTAAAGCTTAAATTGTATTGAACCTGAAACATTTCTTTAATTTGAAGAGTCACTGTCCTTGGTTGAGTCCCTGTCCTTCTGAGATATTCTTATGCTTATTTCAATATCAGAATAGCAGCAGATTGTTTGATTTGTGGAGTGGCTCAAACACTCACATCCTGATCTCCGGGCTTCACGTACTTCTCGTTTCCACTTTGTCCTTCACCTTAACTTCTCTGCAGATTAAACTTTTATGTGACGTGTCAAAGCCTTCAGGATACCTGACTATTTATAAGCAGCTTCTCTTGCTCTGCAGCTCCGGGCGAGAGCAGCTTTGTGGGAGTGTGAAAGGAAAATTCAGCAGAAGATGAGGCAAGATCTTCATGTCTGGAGTTTCAGTGTGAGTATTTTTTAGACGCTCTAAATGCTGGGTTGTTTTAAACCATGGCTGGGTAAATGTGGACAAACTGAGCTGTTGGGATAAACTAACCTAGAAATATCTATAACTAAATTCAACCCAGCAGCTGGGTTTGCCCATATTTCATATTTTTACCATATTTTATCTGGGCTAAAACAACCTGTTATTTTTCACTGTGCAGGATATATTTTTAAAACATTTATTAATGTACTGTTGTTGTTGTTTTTTTAGGAAGGCCCTTTTGCACACCACTTGTTTCTCACAAGCATCTTGTAATTTGTGTTTCTACTCATGTATCTTGATTTATTCCTGTCCAATCAGTTTATAAAACCAAAGCTATCCTGAGATAATAATTTAAGTAACTTAAATATCACTTAGAGACTGAATCCTGTTCAAACATCAAACCCTCTTAGTTTTTGCAGTATCACCTTCTGCCCCCCAGTAACAGAAGTTCACCTGAATTTGTTCCTTTGCTGATCAATGTCATTGAGAAACACAGAAAATCCATTAGGCTACATGTGCTCAGAAGATCATGAGGCTCACATGCTAATGTAGCCTGATTAATACTTCACACAATTCACATCGTTGGCGGCTGTAGCGTAACACTGTGAACCCTTTTATCATACCTTTAGCACACATTTCTCCTCCTTTTCAGCGTTCGTGCACAATGCTAACGGTAAGAGTGTACAGTTCAGCCGAGCTTGAAAAGGATCTCGCCAACGTAACGTGTCCTTGTATCATGGCTATAGAGTCTTTTTGTCGTGTAGCTCACGTCTGTAGCACACATTAGCTTAGTTGTTGTGGCTTCTTGAGTGTTTGGTTGCAAAGGCGCAAAAGGTTTGATGAAAGCGAACGAAGAACGTGAGTTTTTGGGGTCAGAGATCAACTTTCCATTGGCCGATCTTTAATACGACGTGTTATCATTTTCAAGCTGTACCATTCAGTTTTATTTAAGTCATGTAAACGTCATTTAGTGACAATAATTGTAACCTACACAATTGAAATCTACATGTAAGATAAATAGAGCTTTCGTATGGATTTTTATTCATTGTGAACTTAGCGCTGCCTGTATATACATGTAAAAGATTCTCAAACAAATACAAACAAATAAAAGGAGGTCGGCTAAAGAACTTCCAGGCTCCAGTGTTCTTTGCTGCCACACAAGATGTGTGTCTCAAGTATCTGTGACAAGTGTGTTTTGGCTGTCCGTCACAAAGCATGATGGGACAAAAGTCTGGGAAGTTATTCTTGCTCCATCTGTGTAGGATTTGCTCAAGAGCTCTCAAGGTTCTCAGCCCGGACAAAAAGAGGCAACAAACATATGCGCAGACTCGCCAAACAACCGCAAAGGTCTACCTCGTTCACCTTCTACCCCTAGCGCTAGGGACGTAATATCACACTGGAGAAGTTTGTCACAGCTTATAATAACATCTGCATTCTGTTTTAAATGAGTCTGTGCCCTTCTGTGTCCTCCAGGAAGTGTCCACCTGCACAGGAGAGCTGCAGGCCGCCCCTCCAACAACACAGATAACGCTGTGGTCAATGAGCGAGCCATTAACATGACTAAAGGAGCCCCATTCAGGGCTAATTGATTCAGGAGCTTATTTGCTTCAGCTGTAGGGCGTTGACTGCTGATATGTTTGCCAGGCTGGTAAGAACAGACTGATGCTAACTGTGTGTATTGTGTTTGTCCCCTGAAGTTTGTTGTTCTCATGAGACTGAGATTGCTGGGTGTGAACACAGGCCTAAAGTAATTGATTTATACAGTTCATTACGTCATACAGGGGCGAGATAGATAAACAGTAAAATTTTACACATA
>JBAJNP010002055.1:38766-52230 GCA_036877545.1 Yasuhikotakia modesta | reverse complement strand
TACATTATGATAACATGTATTTACCTGAAGGTGATTTAGGAAGATGCCATTTTTTAGTAATGTCATATAAATGTTTTAAAAGTAGGGAAAATTACAATACTTACTACTGTAACCACATTTCCATTGGACTTTCACTTCTTTTAAAAATCAACTTCTGCAAATGAAAAAGAACATCTTCACATCTACACATACAACATATAATCCCACTGCATTGTTTAATAATAAATGCAACTTGTAAATCAAATATGATCTGAAACACATACAAACTAAAATAATACATTTTTACATTTAATACATTTTATGTACAACAAAATACAAATGCTAATCAATTCATATTACGAAAGTTAGTCATTCTTTTTCCATATTATTCTAGGTGTGTTACTATTATTATAAATGTAACTGCAAATTGGGGTAAATTAATGAGATCCATTTCGAACACGAATCTGTCATATACTTACTAGTAACTTTTGTTCATCTTTAACCCAGAAAAAGTTATAGAATGCAGTTATGATTGAATCTATATGATCGAAAAAAGCAATTAAGCAATAAAAAATTCTTAATTTTAATTGCTTTTTAATAATTTATTATTCTTATTTGTATAAGACTAATACAAGACTTCTACTTAGAAGACTTCTACTTACGTCCTTATGTTGAGCACTGTGCAGCTAATCTGGTATTTGTACATTAACACTTACAGCTGTGCTAATAAATAAAAAATGTTTTTGTGATAATTGATTATTTCTAATTGGTGAAGACACTGGCTCATGAGAATAAGATTCAGTGTCTGTGAATTTAGACAGCATTAAACACTTGTTGCATCTCAACACATTTTTGCCACCAAGTTTTGTTTTTTAAAACTTTACCCATTTCAAAACAAGCCCAAACCGTTTATAAAATCTCTTCATTCAGTCCAGTGACATTGGCAAACAACTCTCACTCAACTTTACTAGGTGTTTTACAGTAATAGAATTAGTCTCGTGCTACCTTATAAACCTTATGTTAATACCAATATCAGACTAAAAGGTGTCAGATTTTTAAATGCATAAAACAAAACAAATCATTAAAATAGCCATTACTCCGAGTGAACGCAAACAGTAAGAACTGTTGCAGTCGGACTGTGGTCTTCCAATCCTGATCTGCCATCGTCTTGCGTTCTTCAGACTCCCATCCCACTTTTACTCATGAAGAATCCTGGCTGGCAGGCCAGGCGGTAGCTAATTAGTTAGCTACGATTCGACGACAGGCTTAACCAGGTCAATCTGGCCTGTAGTCATTTCAGCATTTCTCCATTTCATACTCACAAACAACAACAGTGCGTGTGAGCAGATGCACTAGATCGCACACATTTGCGCGTTTTCGTGCGGTCTATATTGCGACTAGGTAGCTTCACGCTACAGAAACTGCTTTACAGCCACAGCAGAGTATCAAGACACCTGGATTCGGCTGCAAAAGCCAGGCGAGCACAGCAAGCTGTCTGGATCTACACGCTAAAGTTGTAACTTGAACAAGCAAAGGTTGCAAATCTGTCTTCAGAATGGCGAGACCTTCCAGGTTAGTACGTTTAATTCGGTTGCTGGTTTACAGTTGTGTGTATGTTCGCACACGATGCGAGATGTGTGTGCGCGCCTCCATGTTTGCTAACTGCTAAGTGGCTAACGAGCGTTTTATGTAAGGCAGTTCTGTTTCATGTTTACACAGCTGCACCAAAAAGCAGCGTAAATCAGTCGAAAATGTCTAGACTTTACCTTTTAATGCAACGATTTATTCATTTGCATAAGTTAAATGGTTGTACGAGTCTTTACATCCCCAGACGCACTACAGCTAAGAACAAGCGGCCAGCATCAAATAAAAAAGCGGGATACTAGTTTAAGCTTCTGGGCAATTGAATGTTATACAAAAGTACCAGCCAGTCATTACCGGAAAAAATGCGATTCGTGTAACAGTCTTTGCACGACTGTTTAAAAACTTGGCGAATCGCGTTAAATTTACATGATGTTGGTAGAGAAGTTTCACGTGTTTTCAAGTGTGAGTTGAGCGGCAGCGCAGCATGAAAACTCCCCCCAGCGCAATGCGCGCCATTACTTCACACACAAGACTTGAATCTTTTCGCCTCAAAACTTGTGATTATAATAAATTCACTTTGGGGTTGTATCTGTTTTTAGTCGGGATGTTAAAAGCTGCAGTTAGGGAATAAATAAATGCGTTTACGCATCGCGATAAATAGCAGTAATACACCCATCTAGTTTACAGTCTTTGTGACATTAAGTCACAAGTATAAAAAAAAAGGATTTTTTTATTCGATATGTGGGAACAGGTTATGTTGACCTCCTCGGTGTAATTTAAGGACTGAAGAGACCGTGAGCAGTGAATTGTGACCTGCAGGGCCTGGAGTTCAATGCCCTGCCTGCTCACTGACTTCAGATCTGTAGAGCTCACTCCCCACAGTGCTGCTGTTGGCATGGCAATGAACTGCTCCAACATGGCACCCCTTTCTCTGCCCCCTCCCCGACCACAGCAGCTTTAAATAAGAGTTGTGACAACTCTGTTGCTATAGGAAGGATGAGTGAATGTATGATAAAGTACAGCGCCACCTACTAGCAGTGTAAAGACATTTATTGTTGTGTCATGTCATTTTTAATCTAGTAGTTTTAGTTTGTTTTAAAACTGAAATACTTTTTTAAAGTAAGCTGCTCATTTGTCATAAGTTGTATGTTATTTAATGACTGACTTGCTGAACAAATGTTTTTTATTTGTTTAAATAAGTTTTTTACTGTGTGTTTTGTGTGCACAGGAATAAAAGGGTTGTTGACTATGCACAGTTTCAAGAATCGGATGAAGCAGGTGAGATTTTGTGATGCAAACATCACCATTATGTCCCATTAAAATAAACAGTTACACAATGCTGAATACATTTTTAAGTGCTGGAAAGTTGAAATGTTTAACTTCACTGTTACTGTTGACTTGACTTAATTGAATAATGTTTTACAGATGAGGAATATGGAAGAGAATCAGACCAACCTGAGAAATTGTCTGTAAAACGCAGGTCAGTGATGATGAACTACTGTAATATTGTTTATGATGAATATGTAATGTGTGTGTATATAAGTTCATAAAAGCAAAGCTCTACAGTGTAAGTTATTGTGATTGTACAGGGGTGACTGTCAGGTTGTGTTTATTTTGAAACATTGTAAACATATACTTTTTTATTATTTATGTATAATATTTATTTACTTTTGTTAATTTATTTTCTAAATTATGTTTCTCTTCCTCTGTAGTGATGATTCTCGTGTCAAAGACCACAAGAGTAAGTCAAGTTCATTTTTGCCATTGTTATTATTAATTCAGCTATTAAATATTCTGACCAAATGTTTTCTCATATTCAAGAGGACTTCAGTGATGATGACAATGACTATGGAGAGGATGAGGAAGATGATGATGGTGGAGACAGTGATTTTGATGCTAAAAAGGCCAGCAGGGGGAGGCAGGCGACAGCTAAACGGAAAAGGCCTGCAGGTATTTGACATTTGTGTCTTTGTAACAATGTGATAATAAACTGTTGACAGATTTATGTAGACCATAACATAACACTACAATGCAAGTTGTGGACACAACTACACTTATAAAAATCATTGTTTTTTTACAATTACTTTTTTTAAAATAAAATACTTTATTAAACATTGCTTTATACTTTTATTACTATAATTTTTCAGGTCCTCTAGAATGTAAAACAAACTGGACAGCAGCTTTTGTTTACATGCACACAAACATCTAGAGTATGATGTATTTGTTTGACACAGATGACAGTGATGATGATGGTAAGGTTGTGAGGAAGAAGGGCCGCCAGGTGCGCCAGGCTGCCACAAAAGCTGTGTCCAAACAGAGGGAGATTCTTCTTGGGGATGGAGGAAGTGAGGATGAGGAGGGAGAGGAAGAGGAGGAAGAAGATGACAGTGATGTTTACACTGGGGGTACAACCATTATAATGTCAAAGTTAACAGACATTAATTAGAGGTTTGAAAAAATGCAGTGACCAAAGACTTTAGTCTGATGTGTAAATATACTGCCTATTAAAAATAAGCAGAGATGGTATGTAGGAACACATACTATGTGTACAGTCTCTAAGTCTAGATAAGACAGATTGACCATAGACAAAAACATCCAATATATTGACTTCTGATGTGTAATCAATACATAATACAGTGTGCCACACTATTATTATGAAGCGATTTGTGGTTCAAATCTGTTTTTTTCTGCCTGTAGAAGACTCAGGCAGTGATGAAGACTTCATGGTGGAGGATGATGACGATGATAGCGATTATGGGCGTCCCAAGCGGAGGAACTCAAAAGTGAGCAGAAGAAGCCAAGACAAGAAATCTCCTAAACCCAAGAGAAGGGCTTCAGGTAGAGACCTCATAATCTCACCCTCAGTTCATGCCAGATTAAATCAACCTTCAACCTTGATGGTTCTACTTAAGTAACTGCCACCTTCTCAGCAGTGTAGAAAACTGAGATACCATCAGTTGTCGCTCACTAGTTTCCTTTATTCCCAGCAACCCGAGGACCTAAGAAGAGAGGAAGGCGCCCAACAAAGGTGAGGAGAGTTGTGAAGAAGGCTTCTCCTAAAGATGATGAAGATATTGAGAGCAACAAGGAGGAGGAAGAAGTTGATGAGGGGCATGAGGAGAACAGGAAAGAATCTCCCGCCCCCAAGGAGACGCAGGACGACGACAGCGGAGCAGATGGAGAGGAAAACAACGACAATGGAGAAAAGGAGGAAAAAGAAAATGAGAATGATAAGGAGGAAAAGGACGATGTTTCTGAGGAAGAGGCTCCATCAGGTGAAGACTGAGGTCTTTTACCTGTTGGTGAATGTTTATCTCTCTGTTTTTCTTAAGGAGGAGCAGTAGAATTTATTTCCCATAATTCTCAGAGTGTTTTGAATGTTTGTTAAAAATCTCAGCGTGTAAATACCATATCTCCAAAAAATCCGTAAAGTATCATCAATCTGATCCTAAAAATGTATGGTTTAGTCTAACCCCAAACCTGGGGTTTACTTTACTCTAAACGCGGCATTTCATACGAATACTTATCAATGTTTCAATGAAAGCTTTGCAGTCTTTAACCGAAACGTTTTGTTACCGTTGTCTTTCAGTGTAAAACAAAGAAGGAAGAAGATTGTCAAATCAGCCTAAAAAATACAGATTATACTGTAGATATTCTAGATTCACAGTAATAGGCTAATTTTTAACATTGCATTTGAAAAAGTAACTGCTTGTTTCCATCCAAATAACCCCCTTCTGATTTGGTTTAATGTACACAATCTCACCCAGCTGCATTGACATCCTGCAAAAACACAGGATTGTAATGAAAATGCTTGTTTGTCATGATTCGCACTGGATACTCGTGACTGCATGTCAGTCGCTTGATTTCCTCCTGCCCTGTCTGCATTGCTACATTAACTGTAAGTTACATAGCTGTAGTATGCTACCTTCTCCCACTTTTGTGCAGTTAATTCTTGATTCAGTCTAGTGAAACAGCATTTGAATAAGATGACTTTTCTATGGTTGTATTGAACCACTTTTATGGGTGGCATGCTTTCATGCTTTTGTGGTGCGTTATGTTCAAGCAAAGTATGTTGGGTGGGCGGAGTCTCAGCCATATGGGTGGGGCTCTGCCCTGTTTTATGATGTAAACTTTGAGAATGAGTGATGTCAGAAGTGAGCTAGTGAAAACATTGACCTCTGTGATGCTTCATTGTGCATTTTTTAAAGGATATTTTGATGCTTATAGATGCCTTTTCAATGAGCGGTCTGTTTAGCCATTAGCATGGTAAAATGACCTAAATGCATTGTGCACCATTCATAGCTTTCTCTACTTCATTTGACTTTTAATTGCTTGTATCGCCATCCTAATCTGTAGCCTTTCAATCTATATCATAATTTATCCAAAATAAATGTTTGTTTTAATTACACTATTCTGATTTTTGTAAAATTTGTTTTACAAGGAAAAATAAAATGTATCTTTAAAGAAATCGAGTGGTTGGTTAGCTGTATATGTCACATCCTTATAGAAATTACATGTCTGGTCAGGGTTTAAAGGGTTTAAAACTTTTGTCTTTACTTTTACTTTGTACTCTGGGAAGATGAATGCAAGGCAGCCGAGGGCCATACCACACACCAGAAAACTGTAACTGCCTTTAGCCTGAATTAGCAGGCATTTAGTCATTGTTAATTGCTTTCTAGGTTATATATTTTTCACACTTCTCCACTTTGAAATCACCAACCAGTCATTGAGGAAAATGTCTTACAAACATACTAAAACTTTTAAAAGGATTCTGTGGAGTTATATTAAGAAATAGGGAATATTAGAAATGCTTTGGCCCTTTATAAAAACAGACATTAATGGACGGTCTACAGCATGATAAAAAAGATTAGATATAAGTATGTGTACAATGAAATATAACAAAAACGGTGGTAGAGGTTTAGTTAACATTGCATGACTAAGATGTATGTGCCTGTACAATCTACCCTGATAGTTCAGGATATCTTCACTGCTTAGGAAAAACCCCAGCAAGCTTGTGCCTACAAATAGAAACACACTGTTTGTGTATAGAATCATCAAGAGCAGCAATATTATATTCACACCGGCCTTTATGAGACAGAGAGAGAGAGCGAGAGCATATTTCACAACCCCAAACATATATCCCATAATTCCTAACAGCCACACTCAGGTCTGGGTGGGAATTAGAAATCGATTATAGAGTACAAAGGATTTCCATTTTCAGGGCCCTATGACAGTTCCTCTATTAACAGTCAAAACCTGCTTAGTGTGTAAATAAGAATGTTTTATTACCAGGTTGATCACAAGGCAGGCAGAACGGTCTGAAGCGGTATTAGAGTGGGATAGACACAAGTCATCCTACCGTTATCGCTGCCCAAAAGATACAGTTCAATTATGCTGCCTCTTCAGCATGTAGTGACATGGGAGCTAAAACAGTGTATGTGTAAACAAAACCAGCATAGACTCCCTACAGACAAGGTTAATGGTCAAGAGTGAAAACAACTTCCTCCACAAATATTATCAGAAATAATAACCAACATTAAGCTCACTCACCATAATTCCTTTTGACATAAACAGGACAATCCCACCCAGGATGTGGATGCCAAAAAATGTGACAGGCACTCTGTGGAGGTCATCATTCATACAGCAGCTGAACAGACGTCCATGTGCTGGAAAATATGATTATATTGGAATATTATATATTTCATTATATAAGCTTGGAGAATAGAATCATTAATGTGTCAGAAGTTACAATTTAGTATATTTAGTTTGGCTTTGTTGTGTTTGTTTATCCTCCAAAGTACTGTATGGGATGTTTGTCAACGCATATATTTTGGAATAAAGTTTTAAACAATTTACAATGCTTACTGTCTCAAAAGGTTTAGTCTTACCGTAACCCAGTAACGGTTGTTTTATTTTACACAGCGCGAGTCGCATCATAGCGACTGATATAATACGATATTAACACATATTGGAAAAAAATGAACAGCTGGTTGCTTCCGCTGTAAGCTTGTACCTTCAGCTGCTTGTACCTTTACCTCACTGCTGCCTGGTGCCTTGGTCTCCATGGCCAGTTCATCTTTGTCCAGCAGGGGCGGAGTGCTGCTTGGACAACAGTGAAGGAGCTTCTCTTAGTACATCAACACGAGAACTGCAATGGGCACAGGCAGCTAAGAGAGAATAAGATCAGTGCATCTTAAGAACATATGGCACCTTCTAAACACGTCTGAGTGCTGTGCGTAACCTCACATTTGTGAGAGCCATGATCCAGAAGGTGTACGACACGCTGGGTTGTCCTCAGCTGACACAGAGCTTGCGGAGCTCTCATGGTTGACTGGTATCCTGAGGTGGTGAGGTATTGCTGTGGTGTTTTCTGTGCTGTTACTGGCGAGGCGACATTCTGATATGAAGGGATCTGCGATCAGGGGGCTCACCAGAGCACCAAGCCCAATGAAGAAGTGCAGAGCCTGTGGTGAGAGTTAAAACACAGGGGGAAACATGTATAACATGTAGTTCTATTACTGCAAGAACATAATTCACATAAACATTAAACATGTTTATGGTAAATAACGTAAAGTTTTTTAATGGAAGTGATCTGTAACTGATTATAGCACATTTGCTTATCAGCACTTTTTAAACATATTTCTATTACTATTTCTAATACTATTTTTTCATGTGGTAGATATTGTTCTATATCTAACACATTTTTGCACTCTTATATGTATAATGTAACAAATTATAGTCATTTGAACGCAATACCTTTCATGCTCATCAGAGTAGAAAAACAAGTGGCATATTTATATACATGTCTGTAATGATAAACATGACATTGTGAGTTGTGAGAGATTACATGGCGTTTCTTACCTGCAGGAAGATAGTCTTTCTGATATATAGACACCAGTTGGATGTTTGCAATAGTGTCAATGAATCCCAAAGCCAGACCTGACACTGCCATAGCAACAGCAAGCAACAACACATTATAGCAGAATGGGATGATGGTAAACACCACAGAGATGATGAAGGAGGAGAGAAAGAGGGCAGTGAGGGCACTCAACAACCTGAGGGAGAGAATGAGAAGAGATCGGCTGGACATTGTATGGAATTACTTCTCATATTCTCTTCTTTATTTATCTTTATCACATTTTTGAGTCATTAGATGCTTAGAAGTTACCATTTGGAGTAACTGTAACATTTGTGTAGATTTTAAAAACTGGATAGCAATTTACTTTAAAAAAAAACTATTTATGTTAATTAAATATGTTTTTTTGCTTGTAGTAACCACACAACTAAATTTTTCTATGTACTTTTTTAAGTTCCCAAGTTCAACAGTAATAATGTCTGGCATTTATATGCATTAAGAGGATAAACTAACATAAAAGCACAAATTAGATACAATCTGATGCATGATTGACTGGAACAGTTATTACTGTAATGTGGTGGGCAGTTGCATATACATATGTGACAAGCCCCTCACAAATTTATATTGAAAACTCTATCTCTGAAACCGAAATTTCACTAAAAGCATAAATTATTGTGAAGTAAAATGGATGGAAACCAGAATGTTACTAGAAAATAATGAGATTAATAAGATTTCTGCAGTGTATTTTCGATGGATGCATTTTACATAACATCTCTGGAGGATATTATGAAGTCAACACTTCCTGCATCATCATCAGAAAATAAACATCTGGGAATCTGAGTACGAATTAACACTATATTAAACAATAGACCATAGCAGAACAAGGCCCAAGAAGTGCTTAAATCCTCCAGGCTGAGTGTGAAATCAACTATGACATTTGTGAAACAGCCATTGTAATGTGACTGGCTTGTACTGAAAATCGAATGCCAAAATGTTACACCGTGTTTCATCATTGAATATTACAGCAATGGAGAGCTAATTTCGAATTCCTGACAGGTGCAGATGTTCATCATCTGAATCTCTGCACAGCTCACCTGCAGTCTCAACGCTTTGCTCACGTTTTTTTGAAAGCTCCTCCAACCAAGCTTCATATGAGCAGACAGAACTGCTGGGAGAAGAACACCCAGGTGATCTCCTGTAACGTGAAGCTGGTTTGACATCTCAGGTCCAGTATTGTGGGCCCCAGGAAGGCTATGCTAAGTCCAAAACTGAGGAACACACTCCAGTATGTCAATATATGTTGACAGTTTCTTTTGGAAAGTGTTAATATACGCTCCTCAATAATCATAGCTTTCAGACCAAAGTCTGAGAGCAGTGGGCTGACTTTTTTGACTTCTGGTTCCTGGACAGATGTAGCTTTCTTTGTTGACACATCCACTCTTAGAGATTATCATTTCAGGCATTTATATTCCTTTACTCATGAACCTTTGTGCAACACAACTTAAGTTAATGCCTAAACCAACTGTCAATTATTTTGAGGCTGATGAGAGACATGGATCAGAATGTTATAACATTAGTGTGTGTTAGTGTGTTTTTTGGGACTTACTGGCTATAACCCTGTTAAATTCACTGGCCAATTAAATTAACAAAACCTCAAACTTTTTCATTTTAAACAGTAAATTGTTGTTTTTTTTACAGTAAGTCAAAACCAATCTAATGCTATAGTTATGTAATTTGCAAAATAATCCAGAGACCAAACAAGAGAATCATTAGCTTTTTACATTAGCACAATGTTACTTATATCTCCAGTTCTGGTTAAGCTATGATCTATGGACCCGTAAGGCTTTGGTTAAAATGTCCAACAATCTTCATCATTTTTACTTGATCTAGTGACTGTGTGTAGGTGTAGTTTTTATTCATTTGATAAAAATTCATTTGACAAACATTGTGTACAAACATGACATTTCACGGTCATCTGTCTCACAAAATTCTCTCTCTCTGTTTTCTTTTTCATTCTCAGTTTGTCACATATTTTATTTATGTGTATGAGCCTTTTCAAACAATCAAGCTGTATTGTGTTAAATCACTTGTGAAGGGATAAGTTAAAATTATATTCTGACAGCATTACATCTACACTGCATGTAAACAATATGTTCTGATAGACGGCAAGGACCTTTGGTGACAGAAAGCTGCTGTGTTGCAAGACCACCAATGTAAAAGTCTGATTTATCAATTTGAATATATATATTGAAATCAAATTAATATATTACTTTCGTTCTCTCTCTCTCTCTACTACAATGTACTGCATCTCCTGGTTGCTTTTTCAGGGACTCATTTGGGAGTTTTCAAAAACCGTCATGCAGATTTCTCCTTAGCAACAAAAACCTTTCAGCTACTGTCAACTGCCTGAACCCTGGATCTATTGATGCAGCTATTTTCAAATGCTTCAGTCATCACCAGTTGGAATCTATGAGTACATACACAGTGATTTCTTCTTTGTCAAATCGGTTTAGATAACAACAGCCAGCAATGCTATTGAGCAAATAGAAAGAGACAGAACTGATTTTATGAGCACATAAAATGGTTGCCTTTAATCTACAAGACAAGGAAACTCTTGGCAGATGTGTGTGTTTATAATAGACATTGATTAACACCTTCGAACATTGTCTGTTGTGCTTTTCACAATTTATGTCCATGCAAAGTGACTTTGAATGTTAATTATAAATTATGGATAAAAGACACATACACACACACATATGTGTTATATATGTTTATATGTATAAATATATGTATATATGTGCAATCCATAAATAATAATAATACTTTGTTATAGTCTGATGTTAAAAATCATATATATACATATATATTTCTTTTCTGTCGGATACTGGGTATAGGAGGTCATTTGTCTTATAGCTACCAGAGGCCCTAAACCATCAGCATTACAAAAACACTTTAAAGCCATTCTGACAGTTTAGGGACCAAATAAAATTGATTACAAAGTAATGATCTAGCTGAGGCTGCAGTTTTTCTGATCCTAATCATTATTAATGCATTGCACTAATTTAATTTGCTATCACATATCACATATGCAATTTTGGCAATAACAGCTACTAATAATGTTAAGGTATTCACAAGGTACACATAATTCTTTATTCAAAAAAAAATATTACATTTAATCAAATTACAAGTGTTTCAGGTGGCTGGATGTTGGTGGTAAGATTCAACCTGATTGTTCCCCCAATATTCTGTGATACAACAAAACCTGCTTATGTTGCATTGTGTTCACAGGGTGAGAAATTGTTTTAATTAAGCAGGTTGCAAGTTCAACAAAGGGACCACTAATCACCTTAATGGTGACTTCACACCAACAAATGAAACACTCTAAATAATCTTTGTTTGTTTCATTTGAAATGCAGAATTGCTCAAACTAATGCCATGTATTATTTGTATTTCCTTTTCTACATTATGTTGTTTAATTAACCTTAAAAATGTTTCTTTTAAAAACATAAAAGTTGGCCTGTGTACATTTGCCACGCTGGTGGATATATATGATGTCGAGTTTGAAGTTACTTTTCAGGTAAACTTTTATCCTTTTTATTTGTATTTAGACATAAA
Organism: Yasuhikotakia modesta; assembly: GCA_036877545.1. Lineage (NCBI taxonomy): Eukaryota > Metazoa > Chordata > Actinopteri > Cypriniformes > Botiidae > Yasuhikotakia > Yasuhikotakia modesta. The sequence goes on along the minus strand of JBAJNP010002055.1, from coordinate 40,196 downwards.
GGTAACCACTGAATATTCTTTGAGTAGCAAGTAAAGGTAACTAGCACAGTTCACCAAAACTTGTCTTGTTTTATGCAACAACATCAGACATATAGCAATACACAAAACTCAGGGTTATTAGTTTTGAAGCAATTCTTGTATTGTAATACATAGATCCTGACTATGAGTATTAGTTAACTACTGCAGCTTTTAAATGTACCTATTAACTGTTAGTAAACTCATAAGAGACAGTACCTCACATACTTTACAAAAGGGCTTTTACAACAAATAATTTCATTTTTTGCTTAAAATAATGATATTGTTACCACTAGATGGCAGTATATAGTGAAAGTTAATAATTTTTGTGAACAAGTCTATGTATAAGCTGAACCTGTCGCCCGTGTCATTTTGTTTTGTCAAGGAAATACCTTGACGATTGCCACAATTCACCATCGTATGTACGGAATCATCTCGATTTATAAAGACAGACAAAAGTGCAAATTTACATATTTTCTATTGTGTTCCTCATAAGCAAAAATGTCATACAGCTTTGGAATGACGAGAGTAAATGATGAAAGACTTTATTGACGAATTATCCATTTTTATGTTGTTATTATAACGCTAAATATTGTGATACAAAACAACAACATTTTATGATTTAGCAAATGAAACAGCCTTACAAGTCATAAAATGTTGTGGAAATAACTGATTCAGTTTTTTGGAGGCCTCTATTCTGTCAAACAGCCCCACTCCATCATTTTAAAGGGAACTGGCAATAAAATATCGGTCCTATAAACATTTACAGCCATAAAACCCAATAAAAAACACAAAAAGGATTCATTACCTCTGCTATAAATTTCACTCATTATACAATGTTACTCCTGTAACAGCAATAAACAAACTTAAGTCAAACTTTAGTTGTCGGTTAACAGTAATTACTTAAATTCCTTTTCATACAGAACTATGATACCAAATATTTACAGCTGAATAAAGTGTTTCACATCAATTAAACCTACCATCAAACAATATGGGCTGTCTATAGATAAATGTACACACACACACACACACACACACACACACACACACACAGAGAATCCTGTTATTAGTTCTTGCCTGCTAATATTTTTCATGGCTGCCACATTTGCTCAGCTGGCATGACCCTCCTCCCCTGTGTGACATTTAACATTTTAACAGCACATTCACTCCCAGCAAATGCACAAATATGTACACACCAGGAAATGTAAATTGAGGATAATTAAAAATCTGTATATGGAATAACTGTTTGATTCCTCCACTGTGAATTTTTAATTATCTTGCACAGTGAATATTAAAATATCTTTCATCTCCTTTTCTCACTTCAATACGACCCAATCTCCAGCCTCCCAACACACACACACACACACACACACACACACACACACACACACACACACACACACACACACACACAC
>JBAJNP010002055.1:0-38716 GCA_036877545.1 Yasuhikotakia modesta | reverse complement strand
ACACACACACACACACACACACACACACACACACACACACACACACACACACACACACACACACTCTCTCTCTCTCTCTCTCTCTCTCTCTCTCTCTCTCTCAGTGCAGACAAACACACACACTCAAATTCTCTGAAGGTTTTAATTAATGCTATACGGTTATAGCAGGGATACTTGGATGAATGTGACATTTTGTGTGTCTGGGGGATTTCCCTGAAGAAGGTGTTGATGTTAATAAATACCAAACATTAAAAAGTCTCTTTCTAGTGTTTGTCAAACTGGCATCATTATTATGATCTCTGGATTAAATATGATCATGTGATGATGCGACCAACACCAGTAATGATACATTCAGATGGCAGATGCAATAATGAGGGTGTCAGATTAAGTTTAGGCTCAGTGGTACATTTTGGTTTAGTGCTTGAATACTAGCAGCCTATTTTCAGGTATGATTAGGTTAGGTTTTAGGTCAGGACTGTGACCTAAAACCTTTGTTGGTTTTGGACCAACCTTTGTTTTAGGACCACTACAAAATGTTAAGCTAAGACGTTTGTATTTCTTAGCAAAATCACAATGACCAGATTTAAATACATTAAGTGTCAACACATTTCTCAGCCTGTGCATTTGTGAGATGTGTAGACAGATGCAAGTTATTTCATCAGATAATGCAAGAAGAAACAATCGAGAAAACAAAGATTAATGCCCGTCACCGAAATGTGACTGAAGTTATCTTCACCAAATACTCTCCAGTGTACAATGCAAGTCAAAAAACACCTTCCCAAGGCTTTAACAGCAATAAAACTGAAACAAGATTTTCCAACATCCATCGCACAGACCTCAACCACAGTGAATCAATTTATTTCACCCTGACACACCAAGGTAGACTATCTATCCCAGTGCCTTGAGGCAGGAGGAGAGCATATCCCCTGTTTTATCTGAAACCTAATTCCCTCCTCCAAACAAGATAAATGAGAGCCCTGAGATGAGGCTGTTTGCAGGTTGGTTACAGGCAGACTGCTCTGTCATAATTAGGGGTCTATAGACTTCTCTATAGCTGCTGTTCTGTGAATCTGACGGAGATTGAATGGAGTCCTGTAACATGAATGCAGTTGTTCTGCTACATCTTGTTTTATTATACAGCCCATTATTGCCGTATCATGTTTAAATATGCATTCTATTATTGCCATATGATATTTTAGTATGTATTGTATTAATACTGTACAGAATGATGTGTTAGTATGCATCATTTTAAGATGCATCCCGTTTTTGCTGTATGATGTTTTAGTATGCACCCCATCTTTGCTGTAAAACCTGCTGTTTAACTTATTGTCACTGTATTACGCACACAATATTATCATGCTTTAATAGTTAGTTTTTAGTAGTATTTAGTATACAGTTAGTATTTAGTATACAAACTGTTTCGACTGTATCATGCTGTATATGTATTATGTGTTTATTATGTGACAAATGGAAAATTTATTTTATGCTAAATTATGTATTTGGCAGACACTTGCCTGGAAATCAAACCCATGGCCATGAAAACCATGAAATGTTTAGTACCGGCAATTCATCAGATTTTGAATGTAGGTGTTTTTATTTGAGATTTCATTTGGTACTCTTGCAAATACCTGTTTGTAGCATATAGTATTTAAAAAGAAATAAAAATGAAAAAGGCATATTAGGGTAAAACCATCACAATAAATCAGTTTTGCTGTTTTGCCAGATGTTTACATGGATGAAAAAGGTCTGTGGCAATATGAAACAAAAGTCAGACATCAGTTCACACAAGCGCAGGCCTGTGATAATCACAACACACTGAACACCATCTGAATACGCAGATTAAGAGAAAGATGCTCTGAAGGTTTCTGAGAGGTTTGGATTGTGCTCACACACAGCCGTCTGGCTGAGAGAAGATAAGATGGCCATAATTCTGATGAGACAGCTCTTGTTTTGGCAGCCACATCAACCACAATTTGTTTTGTGCCTCACCACATGAAAACAGTCTCACTTCTGAGGTTCATAGCCAACACAGCTGCTGCCAAAAGCCCCTAAAAATCACATTTACTCATAAACAATCCAGCAGGCCATATTTGATACCACACAACAAGTCTGTCGGTTTTAGGTGTTCTGATGTCTTATATAATTCTGTGTAACAATTCTTATGAACACGGTAAGTTTAATATTTTCTAATAACCTTGAGCAGTGTCATAATGCCAATGCTTAGATTACCTGCGCCTCTAATGAATAATGAGTAATTATAGCTTCAGGGCTGGTTAATTATTGACAGCTTTGATATGTGAGGTGAGTGTCAATAGACAGATATGATCTCATAGACAGTCTGGGTGGGTGTTCCGCCCTGCTGATAAGTCTTTCATTATGACACCCTCTCACCCCTGAAGCTTCCATCCTCCCATGCCCCCCCTCCTCTCTACCCGACTGTGTCCTCGCTTAAAATAGAGCTACAAACAGACCAGACCTGACCAGACTGACAGCTGAGAAAGAGGGAGAGAATGAAAAAGGAAGGGAGAGAGAAATGTGAGAAGTGCACCAAGCATCACACAAATTACTTAAAGTGATAATTCACCTAAAAATTATGCTGCTCAAAAATTAAAATGTCTTACTGTCCTCTGTGAAACACAAAAAGAAAAGTTTTGAGGAATGTTCATGTTCCTTACTGTAAATTTAGCTATTCAGCACTGGTCAGCATTATGTTTCATTATAAATATAAGAGCTGAGACATTTTTCTTATCTTTGACTTTTTTATGTTTATGTTCTGGGAAACTGACTAAAAATATTGAAGATTCATCTTGCACTCACAGGCATTCCCAAATTTTTTTGTCCAACCAAATCTCTTAAAAATGTCAAAAACCACCTGCTACCTATTTAGCATCAGAAAGTAGCCAATCACGGTTCATGACTGTGATACAAATCAAAGGCTATTAGCTATTTACAAAAAGAGGATAGAAGCAAGCCCCCCAATATGTTCAATGTTTTAATAGGTAACACACACCAAATACATATGTAACATCTTTTTGAAAGATTCAAAATTGCACCCTTAAAAAAGCAATTTAACTACTTGTTTTTTTTATCCAGGGGTCTGTTCTTACAATTAGTTTACTGTATGAATCTTACCATAAATCGTTTATGCTAAATGACAAGTACCAGGAACAGCAGAAACGCTTCACTGACCAAGCCTAACAGGGCAGATCATAGTTAAAAGGATTTCCTCTCCTGTTTCAATCCTGTCGACAAGGCAGGGAGGTGGGAGAGGAGCCAGACTGCAAAAAAGCAACTCACAAGAGCCCCATCTCTGCCAACAATTTGGCACACATGAAGCAATAAATACCTCTGTGAATTTGCAACCAAAAATGTACATTTTCTTTGCATCAACACACACGCCTCGCACGCTGACTGAGAAAGGCAATTCAATGACACTCATTCATATTTGTCAGCTTGTTATTTGTACACCGCCCTCAATATCTTAAAATTCCTGAACAACTCAAAACTTCAAATAACCAAGAAGTCTTTTAACTTTATCTAGAGGGGTTTTTATATTTTTTTTAACCCTGAGGCAAGCCGCTCCTCTGAGGAACGCGGCTGCTGTAGTTGAGTGTCTGTATGCCGTCTGTGGAGAACTCACATGGCTAACATCTGTGTACCTGCTCTCTCTCCTCATCTAAGCCCTCCTGCCAGCTCTCTAACCAAGCGAGACAGATCCCCGGCAAATGCTAGTAGAGGGAGAAAGGTGAAAAACAGGAGGTAATAGGAGAGGGATTTGGCCAGAGGCTCACACAGCATTTTAAGATGGTGGCTGAATAAGTTTGAGATATGAATGTCTAGCTAAGACAATCCAGCATATACATGCATGATGTATCCAGTACCAAATTACAGAACAAAACGGCTGTTTGGAAGACAAAGGAATACATTATATTGTTGCTCAATACATCACAGTTGTTTTTGTGGGGGGTATTTTTATATTTTAGGACAATCGTTATATTAAAGACTTTGAGAGAAAGCCACATGTAATGCCACATGCTAGATGCACCAAGATGTTAGATGTTTTTCCACACACTCTACCTCTGTTAGTAGGGCAGCATTGTGCGTCTTAGGAAGACCCGGTGAATAGTAATGAAGTAAGCTTGTGTGTCTTTGACAGAGCAGCAGAGAGGGGAGAGAGGTGGGGGCTGTGCAGTGTGTGTGTGTGTGTGTGTGTGTGTGTGTGTGTGTGTGTGTGTGTGTGTGTGTGTGTGTGTGAAGTACTGTTGCAGGGAGAGCTGTGAGTATAAGGCGTAGAGCAGTACAGGGATGCAGAGAACAGAGACAGGAGAACAATCCGATTCAATTCCTTCACTCCTGCTTCTGTTTTCCGTGTCAGAGGAAAAGAGTTCTGAAGGTGCATTGCTGAATCCTTTGTCGTCTTTCCCGCCTGAAGAGAGTCTGTGAAAAGAGGCTTCTGTGGAAAAGAGTTCTTAAGATATACTACTGAAATCTTTGCAATTTTTGTCCCGGTGTGAGTTTCTCAGCAACAGTATTCTGGATTTTTTTTAAACAAGAGCTGTTTTAGAGATGGTAATGTAAGAAAAGAGAGAGAGAGAGAGAGAGAGAGTAAAGCAGACTGAATGGAGAAAAGGACATTGGAGAAAAACAGACTGATTGCACGTCAAAGAGGCGAAGCACCTGCACAGAGACCCCTGTGTTCCTCCACCCAAAGGCCCTAGAAAAAAGATCATGGAACAAAAGGTTGAAAGAAGGTAAGGTTTTTTGTTATTTGTTTGTTTTAAGTTTTATTGTTTTATCTAATCTTACAATACATATATATATACAATACATATATATTTGTATACTATTTATACTATACACACACACAGACACACACATATATATATAACTTTTTGATGATGAAACTAATGTGACTTTTATATATATATAAAGAGTTTTCTCAGAGTTTTCTTAATTATTTACTTTTGATTGCAATGCAAAATTACATGCAATTGAAACACAAATCATCAGTTAAACTGTGGAGAGATGACAAAGGCTGGTTCTCAACAGTTGGAAGAGCGCTGGCCTGATGGCTAGAGAATCTGCCCTCCCCACTAGAAGTGCCACCTGATCAGACTTGGGTTTTGAGACCCACCCCTCAGACATAGATGCTGTGCCCTTGAACTTCACCTCAAATGGCTCTTGTGGGAAACCTCTGACTGAACAATGATAAATGCATTTGTGTTCAAATGAGAAAATTCCCCTGAATGGGGGATTCTGGTGGTCCCTTTCAAAGGAGACTGAACCATTGGACTATGAAGAGCACAGCATCCGGTGTCTGTGTGACTCAAATATCAGTTGTAGTGTTGAGAGGAGGGGAACACATACAATAGCCCCCCAACCCGCCTAAAAGCTGATGGCTCAGTGCCAAAACTGAAGCAAAGGGCTTATTGAAGGCAGAAAGACAGAGGCTTGGTTAAAGATGGGGCCCATACACACACATAGATTTCTTAGATTTATTCTGATATTCAAAAATATTTGAACTTCTCTGTTGTTGAATTGCCTTTTTCAGGTTAGTGTAAGAAATCAACACATTTTACATATAAATATAAATTGGTTGCTTGGTCTGCTCTGCTTTTTCTGTTTATTATCTGTAATATTTTAATAAAGTGCCACATATTTTTATATGTTTAGTGGTAAGCCAGAAGGAGGGGAGTATTTGAAACACACATAGAAATTAAATAATTAATGTTTAACATACAGAATTATTGAACACCAATAGAGAGACACTATAATATTGAGTTAAAAGGAGCTCCTTTCTAGTTTGGAGTTGATAAATGGCTACTTGAACCTTACACATTCTTTAACATATCTTAATAACATACACACACAACTGATGTTGAAAGTTACATTGGCAGCTTCTATTTAATCTGCACTGTCTGCTGTTGAGGACTGTGATCATTTTGTCTAATTAGCTTTCATGGCGTGTGACTTCTACAGTGATTTGGCAGAGAGTCACAGTTAACAGCCAATCAGAGGGAGAGTAAGAGGCTCTAAACAGACTGTTTAAATGTGTCGCACTGCTGGCTTGGAATAATGGTCATTATGCATTATCTACAGTAATGTGAATAATCAGATACATCTAAAGAGCAACATTGAATGAGATGATGTAACTATGTCTTTGACATGACTTTCCTCAATCTTTTGGTGTGGCTGAATTATAGTGCAAGAGAAAAGCTGTAGACATCAGATACATATTTCTGTTACATTTTTATGTTTGTTCCTTAAGACATAAGATATTCAAAAAGGCACCAGAGCTGTGATATGGTGTCTTACTGCAGTTGTTGTTGCTTATTCCGTATGAATTAGTGTCCCTGAATAAACCTCAGAAAGAGCAAAACAGCCTTGACTGCCTTATATCTGAGATTTAATGAGCTCACAAATACACACCATTGCACAAATGAGTAAAGGTATATTACAATCATACAGATAAACACAATACAACAGGTTTAAAGATCTATTCCCTTATTTTTGTTGGCATCCTAGATAAAACATTTAGATTTGTGTGTTGTCAAAGTAATTCAGGCTTCTGAGATGATAATACCTTGTTTTAAATTAGTTTTAGAATAGGTGATTTATGCTGTAAAGGGAAAATTTGGAAACATGGAATATACTTATTTTGATTATGAACATAATGTTTTATATTTTACACAGGACTGTATGTGGCAATAAGGCAATGGCAAATGCAATTCATTTATTTATATATAAGCGTACAAATGCAGTTGTTTTGCAAACATAATTTTTACTAAAATTCTTTAGTAAATTCCTCCAAATGTGTATCTAGCCAAAATCTAAACTAACATATTTGCCACAAGATTATTCAGTCTGGGATTTCTGTATAACGTCGCAGTTTATTATGTTACACACAGATAATGAGCTGTAAGTGGACATATAAACCCTAGAGTGAGTCAATAATATTATGTGAATATATTTTGTAGTCATCTCACGCGCACACAAACACAAATACAGGTGTCATCTCGTTCCGACAACATTACAAAAAGCTATGAATATAAATGCTAATCAAATATTAATCATCTCAGATAAACAGTAGATCTGATGATACACACACACACACACACACACACACACACACACACACACACTAATCAGATTTGTGTCAGACCTTTATAAGCATAAATGGACAGAGGCAACCAATATATTATYATTGGCCAAAAGTGAAAATCTTTGATTGTTTGTGGGAGACAGAAACAGGCCTAATTGCATTCAAACCTTTAAATCTCACAGATATACGACTATTTAGGTACTGAAACATGATTTGTGATCTAGATATATACAGTACAAAGTAATGAAAAAAATCACCACTTACATAATCACAAACAATCATGTTAATTATGTTTAATCATGTAAAGAATAGTTTGAATGTTAATTTACCCAAACAGACGTTATTAATCACAATCATTCATTCTAATAAGGGAAGATTAGCATAATCAATCATTTTTGTTATTAGGTTTGGATTCCCAAAACACGTATTACATTTAGTTATGTAAACAAATCACAGCTTGAAGCACAAACTTTTAATAACTAAAGCCCGATTATAACATGCAGTTTTTATTAGCCATTTTATTAGTGTCTGAACTGCAAGTTTGCTCAACAGTTTCTCCAAAGACTGTGTTCATTAATCAAATCTAATAAACTCTCTGGGCACCAGACCTGAACGGTGATGTAATTCTTAAAGTCTTTTGTCAAAGCCAGTAAGTCAGCAAGACTTCTGGAATCTAATTGTAAATTGAATGTTTACATAATCCCCTCAGCATTCACCAAGCCACTGTGGAAATCACAAAAGCCTTTTTGAATAGTCCTGTACCTTTTTTATTCCTTGGCAACATTTCAACGTCTCATCAAAGACAGTTTGAAATGTTCTTGGAGACTGACTGGAAAAAAAACATCTCTCTATTGAAGAGAGATGAGAAAACTGAGGACGGTTGGGTGCAATAAATATAAAGAAATTAATACATAAATAAAATCTGAGAATTTTCCCTGAGGAGAAACTTTAAAAAGGAACAATGAGGCTTCTTAAACCTCGCAGGCCAAAACCACTGAATAATAGTTTCTCGTTTGTTTAATTATTCATATTGATGTATGTTTTTTTTGCTTTAATCTTCTGTGCTGCCAGCAACTTGGGTGAAGTGTTTTTAGTGACTTGCTGTGAGAAAACAAAGCAAGTCTCATGTTGGTTTTACATTAACATTACAAAATTCGCAACCCAGTACAGCCTGATTCAATCCAAAACACTGCTGCGCTTTATGGCTTTCTATTCCTATGTGATTTTGATACAATTTATCATGTAGGGTTCAAAGCCATTAGGTACAGAGTGTCTTCTCAGCAAAGAGTCTAATCAAGCCTGTGTATACTTGAGAATCATTACATACAGCTACCAAGCTCATTAGCGCTTATTTGCTAATGCACTTTGGTAGGGTTTAAGCAAAACTGCCTGTTGAATGCAGTAAAATGAGCTTTAAAATTGAAGTTGCATGGAGATCTTTTATTTATAGGAGCTACACAGCAACATAATGCTTTGTAAATAGATAGCAGTGTTATTGTTTAACCAGGTCTCAGCGTTGAATGTTAAACATGCAATTTACAATGCCAGCCTTCAGCATTTATTTGCTGCAAAGCCTGGCTGGGTGACGTTTGAAGGTGATGGTATATTAATGTTTTTCCAGCCCTTGCATCATGGTTTCCTAGGAGAAAAGACGAGTTCATTTGGGAATGAAAGGAAAAAATTGTAAACAAAAAAGATGAGACAGAAGGGAGGGGGTGTGATGGTTGGAGACACCACATGGGTTATGCATGTTGATGAATGAATGAAACCCACAATAATCACAGGCAGCAGGCAAAGTATTACATGTCCAACAACATGATCTTAGTGGATCAGAGTTCATCCACTCGGATGCACCTCAGCAGTGGAGCATCTGTGCCGGCACCCACCATCATGTGAGAGAGACAGGGCACAGTTGTGATGCACGGCACGTTTCCAGTTGGCAGATCCTTCTGGACTCTTGAAGCTTATTAAAGTGGCTTGTAGTACAGGATAATCCTTTTGCTCAGAGCCTGAAGAAGTAATGTATCAGGCAGATATAAGCCTTGTGAATTACCAAAATGTAGTCAGGCCAGCATAGAATTTAAAACCCACAGCTTGTAAAGAATAAGAGAAAGGGAGGTTTTTTGTTGCAAATCTTATCTGTTGTTTGGAGTAGGCACATGCTTTTTCTTTGTAAAACATATATTTAGGTAAAATTATTTGCTTTGACCATTAAAATAGATATGGCTAGGAGACAGCTCACTGCTGTTATTGATGTTATTGCCATGATGTTATGATGATATTATGATTATCTTCACTGTACCTACATTTTAATATGTCTGTTTGCCGAACATAAATGCTACAAAAACACTAATAACAACATTGTACAATTTTTGCAGATGCCATTTCTTTAATAAAGGACGGGAAATCAGCAAATGTGTGACGTCACTAATTATCAAAGGGCGACGTCATCACGCAGAAATTACGCCCTACAGGTAATGGTTTGTAAAGCATAAAGCACCGTTCTGTGAGTCAATGCGTGTTTCACCTTGTCCTTAGTGAATGATACCACTGTTTCAGAAAGGTGAGTTAAACCAATCCGAATTTAGGTTGATCTCATTTGTATTTGCCTAATGCCTCACGTCGCAAATACTACAAAAGCAACCAGACTGCATTTTTGTTTAAAATCTGATGTTCTAAAGTCTAAATATTAGTTTGCATTATCGTGGATTTTTTTGACATATCTTTGCACGTTATCATCTGTCATAAACCAGCGCAATGCATAAATCAACAGGCAACAGTACACAGAAGTAGATTATATAGTGAGCCCTCTGTGTGTTAAGTTGAGCAGCTGTTGTGTGTGCACGGCTGTTTGCACTTGCGCCTCAAAACCTAGTGAGGTGTCTACCGAGAAAGCTTTCAGAGAGACACAACCGACGTTTAATTTCGATTGCATTGGGCTAATATTCTCAGACTTTCCCTCGGGTGTTCCTTTGTATTAGCTTCTCGCACCTGCTGCAGTTTTGAACTGACATGCCGGTGTTTATAGAAGACCCCGTTCACTTCTCTAAAGAGAGGCTGAAGTCGGAGCTCATAGCGAATAATGTGGAGCTGCCCCCGGCGGAGAGCAAGAAACATGTTTATTTGGAGCTTTATCTGAGAAACGTGAAGACAAACAACACAGATTTCTCTAGTGATGAAGAAGACGATCATCTTAACGACAACGTGAGTTAAAGATGCCGGTTTACCTGCTGTAGAGGTTACATTTATAACCCCCATTCCCAAAAACTTCCTGTCCTTAATTTAAAACGCATTGCACTGCTTGACTTCTTACGAACACTTTTTTTTCTCTCAGAATTTCCAAATTTACTTTCATGCCCATATAACTTCTATGTAAAAGTTTGTCGCAAGGTGGCGTGATTTAATAGGGCTGAATGGGCCAGTGAATATTCATACCCATATGTTCTTGGCTGTCATGCGTACAAAGCTGCTTAGGAATTTGTGGGTCATGGGTTGTCCGCTGCCCGTTACATAGTTAAAGCCAATATGTATCTCAAAACATCAAAGTCAGTACAGTTTTGTTTTTTTTAACTCATAACTAAACATAATTTCAATAGTGATCTCACTCAATTTTTCTCAATGTCATGCTTGCACACACAATGAGATCTGATAAGTGTGAGAGCAGTGCACGTGTGTGGAGTAGAGGGGCCCTCCAAGGGGGTCTGGGGAATCTGGGTCAGAGCCATCTTAGACTCTGGTGTCAGATTCTCAGTTTTAGATTAGAAGTGCTGACTGTAATGTGTGCCTCTGTATGGCTTAATTTTTTTGCTTTATGATAATAAGCAATTCATTTAAATGTTTTGCTTGGATTAAAAAAGTTGAAGCTTTTGATTGGTTGGGATTCAATACATGCGAGCCTTGTACTGCATGCAGTGTGCAGTTCAAGACGCACTGTAGCTTGATGGTGCATTAAACACTTTGCTATACATAATAAAGTCAAAGCTCTGTGCCAGTTATTTTTTCATTTCTATGCACATAACTTTAGCAGTTATAGCATAACATAGCTGACATTACATAAGTTTATGCTGTAGGGATATGCAACTAAATGCATTAAGCTGAGAAAACTCATTATAGCAATGCACTCCTAATGGCTCAGCACAGATGGCATTTCTGTGATATTTATATCACAACAGTGTAAAAATCAAATATTTATGTAACACTAGTCTCAGGGTGTGAAAATTTTGCTTTTTACTTTTGCTTTATTATTGTAAAATTTCTCTTGAAATGTTACAAATGACCAATCATTCATTGGGAGTTCATAGACAAATGACACATCGTTCTTATTTTTCACATTTTTGCTAAATTCCTTTGGGGAAAGCTAATAACTCCATTTAGCCTGAGGATTGTCCGGGTTGGAAAAATGCTAAAGCAGCTAATATTGAATGTGGCGCTTCAGAATCTATCAATGCATATGTGAAGGCAAAACCGCCTCAGAACGAAAGTCTGTTGAGAATTGCAGGAGGTGAGGGTCACCCGTGTCAGAGTGTGTTTATTAGATTATGCTAAAATGTGCTGATACCACAATCTGCTGTGATGAATTGCTGTAATTTCTCTACCTCAACAGTATTTTTGATAAAATGGTGTGATGTTGTGTAAATATTATGCTGTACAGGCAGAGAAAGAGGAGGTGGCGGATATGGTAGACCTACATCTTCTGACTGATGACCAGCTGAAAGCCAGACTGTTCCAGTATGGAGTTAAAGCTGGACCCATTGTAGGTCAGTCCAACCCAGTCACGCATCTGTCCTTTCAAAGCAGGAACTAAATGGTTGCAATAAACTCATATCAGCCTTTATAGTGTTTACTTATCTGTGTGTTTTCTTTATGTGGGCAGCTTCCACTAGAGCCTTATATGAGAAGAAACTGCACAAGCTGATGGAAGCTCCAGCACAGGCCTCACAGCACAGGGTGAACGGCACAGGCACAGGAGCAAGCACAGATGAGGTGGACCAGTACTCTGACAGTGAGGAAGATGCTGATAGAGAGGAAGAAGAGGATGAGTCAGGTTGAAGCACTTTGAGACTGCCAAATAGTTTGTCAAATGTGTTTAGGGCTGTCAAAATAATAATCTCTAGTTAATATATTAACAAGTTGCAAAAAAAAATCACAGGTTAACTTATTCTGACAGCCTTAGTTTAAACAGCCATAAAGTCACTTTATTCAGTAATGAGAGTGTCAGATCTTGCTGTTGTTGTTTTCCAGTAATACACTTTGTTTTTTTTATATAGACTCGGAGCCACTTTGTTCTGAAACTGTGTCCCAGACTGAGAGCAGCAGAACAGCAAGCAGAGTGAGTGTCTCACAGTTCTGTTAACTCACTGCTCATCTGTGTTTAATGTGTGTGTTGACATGGACAGTGTACTTATTGCTTGTTTCATTGTGTATGTAGTTCAACCAACCCGCTATTAATCACTCCCTTCATGTCACGTTATGAATTATGTATGTGTTGGGCTTCAGGCCCTTGATCATAACTTATGGTTTTCACTCTGATATAACTCACTCGGTGGGCATGCTGTGTCAGCAGTGAGCAGTGGCACCACCGTGTGGTTAAAGTGTGAATGACAATCAATAATGCTGCACTGAATTTTTTAATACTTGCACAGGTGGGGATGCCCTGTCAGAGCAAAGATTTCTACCCGCAGTGCTTTTTGCCCTCAGCTGGATGGGTAAATGTACATGAACAGATATATGAGCAGGTTTTGAAAAGGTCTTGGTTTTTAAACTATTTTTTCTTCACAACGCAAAATCTTTAAGGTTTGGTTGGGTTCCATTGCACTGGACGATTCTGGATTTATTTTGCTACACTTGAGGTTTTTTGTACCATTTGTGTCACCTTGCTCACAGTTTGAGTCTGTTCTGCTTGGCAAAGTTTGGCTCTCTGTGACTTGCAGGGAAAGAATCAGCACAGATCATCAGATTTCAGTAAAAGTGCATCTTTAGGTCAAACCGGGTCCCCATGCAGATCCTTCAGCATCACTCAGATGGTGGAAGAGGTGTGTGTGTGTGTGTGTGTGTGTGTGTGTGATGAATGTGTGAACTGGGAATTTCAGTAACCATGGGATAATTGTCATTGGCCCCATGTTTTTGTTAAGTACATTTGATTCTGGTTTCGCTATAGGAGTTGTGGGGGTTTATTGTGTGGGATTGTACTTGTTTTTTCTGCAGGTAGAAAACAGATTTAGTCCTCAGTTAAACCGCACTGAGATCGAAAGGAAGTCCAGCCACAGAACTAACCGTTCAGTAAACTGTGGGACCCTGCAGGTTTGTGGCCACATGCACAATTAATTCTTAAAAAACTAAAATGCTCAACACGTCTCACAAAATGTCTGCTGTTCTCTTCAGGATTTCATGAGGCTGAATAAAGACACCATAACCGGCAGATCTCTGTGTTTAATGTCCCACCAGAAACAAACCACAGTGACAGTAACTGCTTTTTCTTTTCTCTCAAACTTCCTTTCCTCAGGGCCGGTGTCTTTTTGTTTGTCTGCACTGTTACATTGAATGTTTAATTCATCAGACATGCTGCATCACCAGAAGTCTAATAGGTTTCCACACTCCCTCTCTTTTATGGGCAGTCCCTCAGAAATTTCTCCTTTGTTGCATTGGCTTTCCACATCTCAATGCTTTAACTTGTGTGAAATGTACAAAGGGAAAAGCAAAGCCATGGCATCTTTATTTAATTTTTGGAGGCGGTCTATTTTTTATGCTCTTTCTTCCTCTTGATTCAAAGGTAGAGAGTTGGACAAAGGTGCTATGAGTCGCTGTGGTAGATCTGTCAGAGAAAGGAGGTCATGAGTGATATCAAAAGCCCTCAGATGTTAATGCTGAGGACATGCGTCTCACATGAGGCTCAAAGCCTGTATTGAGTTTCTGCTGTTCTCGGTGTTCTTTAGCTGGGCTTACCTCAGTCTGTGGTGCAATGCTGTTACATGACTCGGCAATAGAAGTGTGGGTCACATTTTAGTGAAAAGTGTTTTAGATTTTTCAGTATGAGAATCAAGCCCTCCATCAAAGAACTGCAATTTTAGGTCTAACTTTTGTACTTCAGCAAAAGTGTGTTATTGTCATGATGTCAGTGCAAAACAAATCCTGCTCTATGCATTTCTCATGCATGAGATTAATACTTTAACACTAAGCTGGTGTTCAGCGCACATGACTGTTCAAATTTGTCCCATTGTTCTTAAGCCTGGACTGTTTTCCTCTGTCCATTTTCATTCCACCCTCTATGTTGGTGCAGTTTTGGGACACCAAGTTCACTCCATATCTCTCCTACACTGCTTTTATATATTGTGCTTTTATGTATTGTGTGTGTATATTTTTGCTTCTAGGAACCCGTGACTGATGTTCTCACAGAGATGTTTCCTGATGCAGCCAAAACTCCCACTGGAATCTAGTGAGTACCTGCAATCTTTCAGTCCAGTAATTTTGACCATCAAGATTTGTGATGATACACTTCCTTTTTCTGCAGTGCTACAAAGAGAAGACCTATAAAGGGAGCTGCAGGACGTCCTGTGCAGTATAAATACCCTGAGATGCCTCTACTGAGTCCCACTACATTGGAGAGGCAGGAGATCCAGCAGCGGTTGGTGCCTTTGTGGGTTCAGATCATGGTCTTTCTTCTGGTGGCCTGTCTTCTCTACCTCATCTACTCGTGCATTGAAGAGCCTCTCTCCAATCCTTTCACCGCCCTGTTAGATGGTCTACATGAGGAACCTGGTCTTATATCCAGCTCACAGGACACACCCACAACTGATGCTGCAGCCTAGGTGATCACACCTCCAATGTTCATGCCATAGGTAGCTGTCTTCTAGATTCCACCTTCTAATCTCTGTTCTCATTGTTGGAGAATCTGTGTGGACTGAATGAAAGTACATTATAACATCTCTGGACATCAGTGTTCTGCTCATACATATCTGCTTTAACAAACAGTATAGGATTTTAAAACTGAACTGTTACTGATAGTATGGGTATGTTGTCCTGTTTGTGAAGTGTTTTTTTTCGATTGAGCTTTTACTGTATATTTTATACAGATTGTTTTTGTCTATTGAAATCATGTGGGTTGTTTGTACAGTTTTACTCACAGACATACAGCAAATTCATGAGGTAACAATTACATTCTGCCTCTTATTTAGTAGTTAGACTACGGAGTTAAGTATCATGCCTGTTTTTTAAATGGTGTCCTGGTGTTTGTGTTAATTTAATTGTGTGATTAAATAAATTTGTTCTCTGAAGGTTGTTTGGTGTGTGTGGTCAATGGCATAGATATATTCTTAAACATCAGAGTGTGTAAATTGTGCTGATTTGTAAATATGCACACAGAAATTGATTTGTTAATGTATAATTTAAAGTGTTTTTTAATATTTCTTAGGTGGACAATTTTAGCTATGAAATGAAGTGAACAGCATACTGTACAATAAAGAGTATTGATTTACTTCTTCACCATTGTCCACAAAGTATTTATTTCTTAGTCATGGCAAATAATGTAATAATTAATAGAAGTTAATGATGTTTTCAACACCTGTTGTAAATGACTCTTGGGGTATAAATCATTCCAGCAAAGGTAGCTTGTGATTGTTTACCAGAGCAATTAAACTAAATGCTGATCATGTGGAAACGGTAAGATTACTGTGACAAACTTCTATTTCCTATAAATGTCCTAAAAGATGAAGAAAACTTTTATAATACTTTTCACTATTTCTATTATATTATTATTATTATAAAGTTATATTATTAGATTACTATTATGAAAATTGTTTGACATTCACCATTTAATGCAATACATTGTTAGATAATGAATAATCACATTTTTGTTTTTATCTCTCAGCCTGGATGCTCTGACAGGTTAATGTTTCCATCATACGCAGAAGCTTCCGTCACTGCGTATCCACTCAGCCCAAACATTGCAGGAGGTTGTGGTGTTGACTCATTCAACCAACTCAGAGAACAGAGTTCAGCTTTTAATTTTGATAGTTTACTTATTAACTTTTGCTCTTTAAACTAACTTAAGTTTCAAGTGAACGACCGAGTAACCTAAAATCACAACATGTGGTGGGTAACAACAGTGGAAATGTTCACAATCAAATGTAACTTTAATCTAAATGTCTTATAGGTGATTATAACCATTTTTGTTGTCTTGTAGGTTTTGGAGTTGATTAAGTGAGCCATATCAGATAAGCATGTGAAGTTGGAGTTGGTCAAAATGTTTGACCCATTTTGGGACCAGGTTGCAAAGAAAACAGCACAAGACATATTTCCTTATGGTAATGTGCACGTGCTGAGTACATACAAGTACAGCATATCTATTGAAATGACCCTTACATACCATTGACTCTTGAGAATACCCCATTCAATGACTTCTTATTCAATACTGACAATCATCACTACACCAACCTTAAGACATTTACTGTGGTTTTAACCAAATTTAATTGGTTGCCTTATATTGCTGCTGAGACTATTACTGCTGATATGTACCAGAGTGCTGCATTCAGAGTGAAATAGTTTGTTTGTACAAATTATAGGTCACAAAGATAAATAATACATGTGTGTAAATACATTCAATATCCTCTCATATATGTCATAGTATAAATGAAATCTTCATTACCAACAATGAACAGCTTGTGCAGTTTTAATTTAATCTCATTCAGGAAGTTGGCATGAGCTGTAGGTTTGGTGGAGGGTAACTCATACAGACTGCTAGCTAAGTGTTATGAGAAACTGTTCAGGGAGATTTGTTTTAATAAACAGGAATTTAAAATGCATACAAACTCACTTAATCATTACAATATTACAATATATACAAAGTTCAGATAATCAGGACCTTCGTCAGAAGAGGAAGACTGTAAATGTGTGTGTGTGAGAGAGAAAGAGAGAGAGAGATGTTTACAGTATCTATAAGCTTTAAGTCTATCATCTTTACTCATAAAAATAACTTCATTGGATCCCAATCAAGATTAATTTAATTTTTATTGTCTCATAAACAAATTGTGCTGTGTTTAAAATGATTATTCAGAGCACATTTAAGTGTTTGGCTGAAAGACAAAATAAACATAAGCTTAAAACTTTGGTCCTGACCAAAATTTCCCCCTAAAGCACTGCTGAGAAATACACAACTTAACCCTTTAAAGTGAATAATTACTGATTACATCCAAAAGTGATTAATTACAGCTTGAACATTACAGCCCACCAGTTACACAGTTTGAATCATCTTCAGAATTACATTTATCATATTTCACTGTTTATTGCACAAAATATTTATCCATTCCTAGGCCAGTCACAGCACATACAGACGCCATTAAAGACGGTCCCTGCAGGGCATCTCTGTATAAATGTCCTGCCATTCGCACACTGAAAAAACGATGTTGGGTCAGTTGGGATTGCATAAATCCCACCAGGCTTGCCCACACAGAAGTTTTCCATAGGGACACCCGGTGCTGGAACATGAGGTCTTGTGGTATGAGGTGCAGAAATAGATGGTCCTTGGGTGGTCTCAACCTGGCCTGGTGTAGGCTGAGATGTTGTGTTTGAGGACAGAGGAGGTAATTCTGGAAATGACAAGGTGGTATTTTATAAAACAAAAGAAGGTCCTTTAATGTTTCTTTTTTCTTACTATTATAGTTCTGGTTTATATCATTCTGCATCTAAAAAGTTATATTATTAATAATAATGACTTATAAGAGATGGAGAGTACCGATATTAAGAAGCTGGCGCAGACGACTAATGAGAGGGTTGTTGCCCTGCCCACAGAAACTTCCTGTGAAGTCATCAAGATCCAAAGCCCAGACAAAGGCTCCTCCGAAATTATTGTCCTTCAGGTAGCGCACCTGAAGCAGAACCAGGTCAGGTTTAAAACAACTGAAGAACATTTATAGTAGATTTAAACCTCATACTTATTTACCTTTGTCTCAAAGCTCTGCTTGTTATCATATCCCACCCACTCTTGTCCTTTGGTTGCGTATGGAACCTTCTGATCATCGATCCATTGTAAAGAGGCTCCTTGAAGGAAGGTGCAGACCTGATGGGAAATGAGTGATCGATAACTATTTACTATTCACAATAGTTGATTCACAACTATTCAACTATTCACAGTACATGAGTGTGTACGAGTGTGTAAGGTGAGGTTGAAGGTAGAACCTCATAGTAGGACAAGATTCCAGCTTCTCTGGTGTAGGTTCCAGCTGAAGCAGGACCACCAGCTGGAGCTCCCACTCCACTGTCTGCGGATGACAGATGGAACGTTCGTCCATATGTTGCAAAGCCCATCCTCAGCTTCTCCGCAGGGGCGCCTTGATCTCTCCAGTACGTCATTGCAAAATTCTGCATTGTCATGATGAACATTTATTCATTGTTTCCTGTTTCTTGTTTTTAGCTCCTGGTTATGTGTTGTGACTCACGTAGTCATGCAAACATGACTTTTATTTCATATTTGTATGTGTTACTATGACTAAGGCAGAATTTTCTTACAGTATTAAAGTAGATGTTGTCGCCTGTGTCTTTAGAGCCACGATACAGAGGGCTGTTATGTCCAGTGATACTGTCCCATGCGCCATGAAAGTCATAAGTCATGACATTGATGAAGTCTAAATACCTGCATTATCACAACCAACATGAAGTATTGTCAGATTATTCTTCAGTGGATATTCAGGCAAACAATGAGGCTGATTGTGTGGTTTAATAGCAGCAGACTAGTATCTACATTTATAGATGCTTTTGATCCAGACACATAGTTTTCAGTATGTACAATTTATCAGTATGTGTGTTTCTTGGAAATTAAACCCACAGCCTTATGTGCTGGTAACACAACATGCTGTTTAAGTTATTCTTCCAGTTATTCCAGTTCCAGCTATTGTCAGTGAGACTATAGCTCTATGTTTCACATACTTGGAAATTTCTGCAATTTCATAACCAGCGTCAATGGTGTTTTTCCCAGCAGCCACTGCAGCAGAGAGAATGAGTCTGGGCCGCCCAGTGGCATCTCCCTCTGCCTTGAAAGCTTCCAGGAGTTCCTGTTATAATGGAGATATGTCTATTTTAAACTTCTAAATACACACAAGGATAAACAACATGACACAAATTTAAATTTGACAATTTTTCAATTTGACTTATAATAGCAAATCATTATGCTATTATATAATATTATAATATTATGAGAAAATGTTACATGAATTACAAAATATGTAATCCACATAATGTACTTTTTGACACCTCAAAAGTCATTGTGTGAATGTTTTAAACAGGGTACAGCAGTGATGTGGTGCTGCTGTGTATTTTAAACAGTAAATATAGAAGGACCTTGCAGAGCAGTGTGAATCTGTGCTTGTCTTCTGGAGGACTGCCACGGGAACCAGGATACTCCCAGTCCAGGTCCAGACCATCAAATCCATGAGTCCTCAGAAAACTTATGGAGGACTGGATAAACGTCTGTCTATTTTCTGGGGTGGACGCCATAGCGCTAAACCTAAAATTATGGCAAAAAACTCCATTTGAATAAACATTTGCATTTAACAAAGGCACTAAATGCAGAGTGTGAGGACTAACACTTACCGAGCTATGCCAAAGTTCCATCCTCCCACACCCAAGAGTGTTTTTAAGCTGGGGTTTCTGTCAAGTCAAATATTTATATTATTATCACAGAAATGTCTTTTGAAAACAATAAAGTTGTTTGCTGATTACATAACATAATTATATCAAACTAATAACTAGACAAACTAAACATCAAATAACACATACATTTGCTTTAGGCCATTGAAGGATTGGTAGAGAGTTTCATCATTCCATTCATAGGTGGTCAACTCATTTGCCTGATTAATAATGGAAAATGCATAAATTAAATGTGTGCATAATTGTGGGTCCACGTTAGATGGCAGGTACTTGCCAACATCAGGTCTGTACTGAGACCAGTTTGTAAAGTAGCACATGAGCTGGGAAGCCAATGCTGAAATAACAAAAACAAAGTAAATTAAATAATAAGAAGAATATTAATACTTTAGAAAGCAATATTTAGTTTCTTTAAAGTGCAACTTACCAATATGACACAATGCCAAGGAAAACCCTAAAAGAAATAGTAAATATTAAAACATGAAACTCTTTAAAAAACTCTTTAAAATTATTGCATATTATTGTATTATAGCATTAGTATTAGTAAAACAGTACTTAAAACATTAGCACCTACCAGCTATAAAAATGAATCTGGCCATCATAAGGCTGCGTTCAGGCAAACGTCTCTGTCCACTGCTGCTGTCGGAACGACAGTGACATTTGTTATATTTGTTGTCTTTTATCCCCAAAACACAGAGTTCAGCCCAGTATGACGCAAATCATTAACCAAGACACACAAACTGAATTGCCTAAAAATAGTAATGGCTCTATTATCTCCTCCAATGACCATTGTGTCATAACAATCTTCAGGTTTCAGTTTCCAGTAACAGAGTCAATGGTTTATTCATTCTCTTATTCAACTTAATTCAGTGAATGAAAGTTCCAATTTACATAAATAATAGGAGAATGCCTCTTTAATCTCAGTTTAACCTTTAAGTCTTCCGTCAATAACTTCCTGCTAAAAGATAATTATCTAACCTCAATGGCACTGCTTAAAAATTACACAATCAATGTTGTGTAACTAATACAGATTTAATTTAGAATCTTTCACATACTGTTCACTAGTAAAGAATGTGGATCTGTTTACAGGTGTATGATGTCATCTACGTCAAACACAGAAAAAGCCTCCTTTTAATTCTAATGTATAATTTTATCTAATCCTTTGTTATAATTGTGCATCACACATTTTCTAGTAATATTGTAATTTTACCTTTTATTCATGTAAGATTATGCATCTCCTATGACAATACAATCTCATAATGCTATAACCTTGATAGTCTCATAAGACTGTGACTTCTTCATTAAAATTGTATTAAAATGGCTAATTTCAACTAAAAGAACATCTGTTCTTCAACAGTAACAAAAGTTACTGTTTGTTTTTTTTTGCAAACCTAATGTTTACTGAACATAATGTTTACCTTTATTTAATAGCAGATGCTTTCATCCACAGCCACACATGACTGAGGAACATCAGAAATTTATGACAGAATAGCCCAATACTTTACAAACATTCAAAATAGTGACTCCAAAACACATTTAAAACCTCACAGCTTCTTGCTTTTTGTTGCTGTTTGCTGGATGACTCAATTATAAAATCACCCTCCTCCTGTATTTATATATCTGCAACTCATTGTCACACAAATCACCCAGATAGCAACGTGAGACATACTTCATGATGTTAACCAACAAAGGAAGTGATTGTGTCAAAGAATAAAGAACTGATTTACAGCACTGATAAAGAAAAAGGGAAAAAACATATTAGATGTCTCCTTAAACAAAGAAGACAGTGCTTTTGTCTTACATATCATAGGTTTGATTGGCTGTGTGATGCTTATCTGCAGAGTGCACACACCTGACTAATGGTCAATAAGATTTTTAAACCAGTTTAAACTAGAATTTTTTAAACTAGTTGCAGGTTGTTGCACAACTAAATGCTAAAGTCTGGGAGATGTTGTCAGAGAAGGAAATCATCCCTGTTTGAATTTAACTGTACTGTACGGATTGTGAAACACCTAAAACTATTTTGAATTATTAACTGGATTGTCCATTTAAGCAATAAGGCATCTCTGAAATCATCATTATTACTAACTGTTTATTTTGTACTTTTATTTTAAACTTGATACATAAACCTCTGAAAGATTTTATACAGTACTAAATAAATACACCAGTCCATAATTATTAACATTCATACAGAAGTTTGGTTACCTGTCAAAAGTGCTTTAAAATTTAATGATGTTCTCATAATTAATCAAGTTTCCCAAGTAAGTTTAAATCAGTGTATAAGGAGTATTTTACGGCATTTAATTTCTCTCCACTCAGACCCAGCGTTGCTGCAGCTCCCACGTTTTCTCAGAAATCCAGTCCCGTGTTTTCCAGAGGGCCGTACGTTCTGTCATCAACACTTTGCATAGGCGATCCAATTTGGGTTGGTTTCGGTCCAAGTAGAGCTGTGTGTCTTTCCTCATCTGTTGAAGCACATCAGGTCTGCTTTCATCCAGCATCACGTCTAAACTCAGCATCGGGTTAAAGCGGAAATACACATTTGGTGACAAGAGGTCATCCAATAGAGTGTGTACACCTGAAAAAACAGTATAAACATAACAACATTTCAATATATACAATTTATTACTTTAAACTTTTTACACTAAAGTTTATCAAAGAATGACTTTTGGTTTGAAATTTTGGTCGTTGCTTTACAAAAATCAAACATGCCACATGAATTTCTTTTGTAAGTGCTTTTATAGCAGGTATTTGCATATCTCTTCAGAGCTTGACAGCTCACAATTGTTGAACTACAATGAATTTTTAAAAATTACACGAGGCGAACACTGAATTTTATGTTTCAGTGAATTATTTCTTGTTCAGAGAATGACAATTTTGATTGGTTGTGTCAGAGCCTGTATATTTGTTAAATATTTGTATTTACCTTTATAATTTAGTAGCTAGTGTAATATCTTTGCTGTGATAAGAGTCTTACCTTCAGTATCGGTGGCACTGCAAATCAAGTTGCTGATTTTAGCCCTCAGACTTGTGGATGTTGCAGGCCCTCGTCTAGCGTTGTCATAGCGACCAGTCCCCAATGACAGCACACACTGGAAGGGCTGATTGGGCCACAGCAATCGGCTTTCATGGACAGCCAGAGCACAAGGGTTATTGAGAATAAGACCACCATCCTGCAGAGAGAAGATAATAATGATCTGGATACAGCCAATCCAATTAAGTCTGCAGCAGTACTAGATTAATGCAAAGATGGAATAAGAGTGTGGTAATTTGAATGGTATGACCATAACTGTATTATTCCGACCTGATGTATATCCCCATGGAGAGGAAACTCTTGGAAATAGCCTGGAGCAGCAGATGAGGCCCGGACAGCTTGCCACAGCTGGTAGCCTGATCCTCCTGCATAGCGACTCAGTCTTCCCGGAGCATGGTTGTAATTCCGGAAGATAAACGCTTTTGGGCTTCTTCCCCAGTTTACCACTGAACTTACTGCAGAGACCTGTTTAAACGGAGAACTGCAGTCAGAAACTCTATAAAATACAGAGCACTGTTTCACAGAGTCATTCAAACTGATTGTTCCACAGGAACTGATTCTAACTGATTGTTACAGAAAGACTGAATCAAACTGATTGTCTCAGAAAGACTGATTCTAACCTATTGTTCCAAAAAGACAAACTGATTGTTTTTAAAACTTCCATTGAGTGCTACTGATTCACCTTTGGGCACTGCTCATCTCTGGCTGTTTTAATCAAAATCTCCTCCCCCATTTTCTCTCTATGATAAACAGGTATAAACAAGAGTTACAAAGACATTGGATACAGGGGCAGCACTGTATATATGGTCTGTATATATGATTTTGTTTGCTTCCATAGTGTATATCCAACCTTAAAATCATCTCCCATATTTCCTTGTTGTAGTAAGAGTGTGTCCAGCCCATTTTCACAGTACCAACAAGGGGGTTTTGTTTAAAAACATCCGACCCAAAACGATAATACATCTCTTCACAGTCATCCAAAGAGATACGAACTAATCCCAACATGAAAGCCAGAACGGCTCCTGTATAGCAAATACAAAGATGAAAAATGGATGTTTAACAATATACAGATAGATATGAAAGAGAAAACATACAGCTATAGTAAGACAGGAGACAAAGAGGAAATGAGACAGGAAACTAGCAGAGCTATGTAGGAAATAAGATGCTTTATAAAGGGTCAGTTATGCTTTTGACAGTCAAAGCATTCCAGGAGGAAATGTAATAAATAAACATAATAATTGAAGACAGCTTATAGTTTACGTTTTTGTATTGTATAGTGTATAGGTATTTTATGCATTGTTACCTGTACTGACTCCACAAATATAGTCAAAAAGTTGATAAACCCGTTTGCCTGTTTGAGCCTCCAGCTGTTTCAACACTTGCAGTGGAACTATACCTCTGTAATACAGCACATCATTCGTCTAAGTGACATAAAATCACAATTTACTCATTCTTTATTCTAAACTTATGCTATAAAATCTCTCACAGATTCTGCACACTCACACCCCTAAAAAGTTTCTTTAAAGGAGAAGTATTGCCTCATATTTATACATAATAATAGTGATAATAGTGATTTATAATAGTGATTGGTTAAAGAAACCTACTTGGTGCCACCTCCATCAATGGATAGCACTCTGATCCCACAACCTTTGACAGGATCTACATAGCCAGTCAGAGCAAGAGTTTCTCTAATGGCTTCCTGAAGGTTTTCATTCATCCAAAAGATCCGGCGCCTTCTAAGGAGCTGCAGTACTGCTTTTTCCTATATTTCATCAAAGAAATAAAAAAAACAGAATTTATAGTGTTACATATAGATTGCATATAGAATTGATGAGTGTTTTGTACCTGCCACACTACAGCTTTGCACGCTGGGTGCTTAATGAGGTGAGCGTTCAGTTCCTCCACACAGGAAGTGATGGATGAGGGTACCACAGCCTTCTGCAGGCTGTTTAGAAGAACTTTAGTCATATCCTCTGTTCTTCTTCTCCCCAAAGCCTAGAAAATGTTTTAATCCTATAATCATTCCATTTAATTCACTTGAAAGTGCAAAAGCAGTGTCTTATAATAGTGTCTATATGTATTATCATTATTATAAAAAACAAACAATCAGCAATGGCAGCAAAACTAGCAGTAATTTCTGTATTCAGACATTCCGTCTTAATGTGATGCTTTTTTTCACGAATTTATCCAAAGCAAATTACAACACATACAAATTATATTTTTATGTTGCATTTGCTCATGACATAGCAGTCAAGATAGACAAAGCAAGGCTTACCGTTTTAAACAGCAGGTCTGCTGTCCTGGCTTCAGTTTTGGTCTGGTCACTGTGGCTGTTTGAGCTCATTCCCAGATAGCTGCCCACAAAACTGGGTATAGTTGAGGGTTTTAACAGACACTCAAAAAAAGACACTGGTTTCTCCTGAGTCAATGTGTATTCAGTTGAACCTCTCTTACACTCTGTGTTTGGTTCTTGGTCCATCTCTTCATCCTCTGCAGATGCTTTGAAGTACCTGTTGATGTGGTTGGCCATGTAGTTGTAATTTTCCCCAAAGTGTGTTGTGAGACTGCTCATGTGAAACAAGCCTGGGGATTTGGGCCTAAGTGGTAAAGTTGAATCATTTGCTTTCTCTAGAAGCAACTGGTCTGATAAAACTGAAGATTTTGGCATCTGTGTCTTAGTACGTGTCATCTGAAGATCAACAGAAGCTTGACTTTGATTTTGTGATGACTCCTCAACATTATCTGCTACTTTTGCCCCAAAGTATCTATTGATGTGACGGGCAAAGTGAAGATATCCTTCCTCCCAGGATCTAGATACAATGTTGTCATAAACTTCCGCTGCTGATGCTCTTGTTGGCATGCTAATGTTTTCTTCATTTTCCACACAAAGGGAATTTTTATTAGCTACAACTATTCTCCTTCGATTTCTAGACCTTCTGAATGCATCATTTGATGATATCTCCTGTGTTTGTTTGGTTGGGCTGCGTGAAAATACAGAGTTAATATGATTGGCCACATAGCTGTAACTCTCTCCAAATCTGGTCGCTAAGGAGCTAATATGGAACAGCTGTGGTCCAGCAAAGCTAGAGGTCAAGGTTAAGAAACCTTCTTGGACTTTCTCAAGGACAGGTGTTGCTGTGAAAGCTTCAGGCTCTCCTGAGCTCCTCTCTCTGAGAGCTCGTCTTTGGCTTCTTGTGACTCTCGGTTCTTGAACTCCACTCATAAACACCTGGGTATCATCTAGAACAGATGCCTCTTTCTGCTTAAAGTACAAGTTAATGTGCCTGGAGAGACGCTTAAAGGATTCTCCTAAACCCATTAAGTGAAGCCGATGGGATGTCCTACTGTTCTGATAATCTCCAATAGGAGCCTTTGATTTTACTGCATCTCTACTGGAGGATGAATATAATCGGAACGTCTGAAGATCCAGTTCATTCTCATATTTATTATTTGCAAACATTCCGAAGAGTCTATTGGTTGTAAAGCTAAAATTCCTCTTTTTTGACCTGTGAGATTTTAAGAGATTTCTCCTTAAGAACTGAGGTGATGAGATGTTCAGGAACGCTCTATGAGGTCTTGTGTCAAGGTGAGGCAATTTTCTAATGTTTGTAAGTAAATGCCTCATCTTAAACAACAACCAAAGCTGTCTTGACCCCAGGTGAGGAACCCGGGTTTTATCGATGCACCATCCCATTACTGATGCATAGACAAATTGGCAGAAACAATAGCAACCAAACAAGATGATCTGGAGGGTCCTTGATGAGCTTAAAGAGCAGAATCTCAAAAATGGACTGTTTAAAAAACAACAATAACAAAGGAGAATAGTTATTTACACATTTTTTAAATACCCATTTCTCAGTATTTTACTTTGCATGTTAAATTTAAATATATACAATGCATACTTTATATATTTAATGTGGAAATCTGACTTGTATTATTTTTTCAGAAACTAATGATCGGTGTTTCTACGCCCCCTCCTGGTCAATTATATAACATTACATCGAAATTAGTACCTTCCTTATAGTATATAATCACGCCTGATAACAAAACAGCTCTGGGCACGTTCTGAGCAGATAAACAAATGCTCCTCTTAAATTCTAATATATTTTATATATTTTATGTAATGCATTTTAATGAATTGTCTACTAAGCGTTTAATTATTAACTTTTTGTGATTTGCAAAGTGAATACAGTAAACTGGTGAACTCTGAGAGATCATGCTCTTAACTGTTGTAACAGGAAACCAAAGAGTTATCAGTAAGCTTCCATGATTTCCATGAACTCCCGGCTAATATTTATAGTTGCCTGTTTAGTCACATGACAGAGTGAAGTGTCACTCCTGGCTTCTCTTGTCGTTGTTGTGATCTATGAGGATTGGAGGACGCCTTTGTCACATTGTGCACAGCCAGTACCAAAACATTGAACGTGGAACATTTCCTTGCGCTCAGTCACAAGAAACAATTCCTTTCTTTAAAATCGGGCATAGTGAATATTCACGAATTAATTTGAATCATTTGTTCAATATGTACATATAGTATATTAATATAATGAATATATATTAATTGTCATTAATTTATTATATAGGTGTATACATACATTAGAAATTATATTAAAATTCTATTATAAAATATAATTTTAGGTATATTACATATTAAATCATTTAACTTACTGTAAACATGTAGTTAACCATTGTGGCATTGACCACTTAACCTTGAAGGTGACTTGAAGCCATAGTTTAATAAACAAAAGATATTTTCTTACCTGGTTCTCTGCTTTTCTGATGACCTAGACTGCAAAGCAACAAGCTAACACTAACTTTCCTTCCAAAACTTATAGATTGCTTGTATCCTAGATAACTTCCTGTGGTGTTTACACTTCATACTGTTGTGGTTAAGGTAATCCCGCCCCTCTCTAGGGTAAAATCCTATTGGTCAGTTTAGTTGGTCATTCAATGGCTATTCCATAATAAAGCACAATCTGTTCTACTGCATTGATGGCTAGCTGATGAATAGCCATCAATGGAGGGAGTCAGGAGGGGGTCTAAATTTAGAAAACATATCCTTAAAAAGTGTCAGTAGTGATATTATTACCTTCCCAGTTTGAACAGCGTCACAGTTTTGTAATACTCCGTTTGCAAAGCTCTACCTGTAGTAAATTGGACAGTAATTTTGACTGCTTTAAAATTAACCAATATTTTAATTTCTTTTAGAGACAATAATAAAAAAGCATCTTAATGCAACTTACAGATTATTAAATATTACTTTATCTGATCATATACAAATAATGAAAAGCTTTTCAAATTTAAAATCCTTTAAAAAATCAATACAATACTAAAATAAATGAGATCTTAGCAACACAGTAACTTTAATAACAATAGGTTAAATTACATACTGCCATAGTATTCTATTTTAAAGTGCTCTGACCCTTATGTATCTTTTTTAACACAGCGTCCTGTGGTACAGTCTTCTCTGCCAGTCCACTTGAGTCTGTTTCTTGCAAACACTCCATAGGCTCTGTCCATTAGCGGCCTGATTATTGGGAAAGAGATCAACCTGCCTAGCCAACCCAGACCCACTGCGCCGTACATCACCGCAAAAGCTGACACACCACGATGGATCTGCCCCCATAAAAACAGCTGCATGTTAGACATTTTATCATATTGTGAAATCCCTTAATTGTCTAACTGAGACAAACCAATGTGTGTGTAAATATTCTTCATCCCAATCCCAATCTGAATCTTTTTGTAAAAATGAATAAAACCAGTTATTGAGCAAGTACATAACAGTGTTCAAAACGTTCTCCGTAGCCAAGCTCGCAACAGTAAGTGTATAATAATAATTTATAATTGGAGCTGCCGGGTCGGATTTCGTGGGAAGTGTCACTTGACGTCGTTACGTCACGTCTGTACGCGGAAAAAGACCTACCCGGCTACCATCACGTGTGTGTGCTATTAAACTGTGAAGAGCTTGTAGCTTGTTTTAAGAAAGGGTTTAGAATTAAAAAAAATTATCCACGTTAAGAAAATAATCTTGCAAACAACTTGTAGTTTAACGTTTGGAGATACAAAAGTTACGAATTTCAAAAAGTTACGTACGTTCTAGTTTTAGAAAGTAAGAAAACAATATCCAACAAACATCATTCAGTGCATAAAATACTAATAAACTCTAAAGATTTTTCATATAATGAGAAGTTCACTCGCCTTGTTATTTTTGTCAAGCACCGTCATCTCCTCCATCGCAGTCTCATAACTGACTCCTTCATATTGGCTTCTGTTGTACCCTGGCAGTGATATGTCCACAAAGTCTACTTTAGCAGGTTTGTTTCTCTGAACAAACTTAAGAAAGCTGATTTCTTTCACGCATATTGGACACTCTCCATCATACAGTACCTACCACACACAATAAACATGATAACATTACCTGCAAACTCTTTGAGTATATTTTAAAGCAAAACGAAGCGGGTTCTCACCCTTACTGCTTTAGAGGAGCCTCGGGTACTCTGATGAGTGCACAACACCCTTTGTGAATTATAGACACTCGCCCTGGAACTAATATCACGTAAATGTCTAACCAAAGCTATCTGGACAGTCATCTCTTATAAACTGATCTGAATGAGAGTTAAAACAGATCTAAAATGTGCAGCTAATCATGCTTTGATCTGCTCTGATCCGGATGTTAAGGTCGTGGTTCCGTAACACGTTTAGGTAACATAAACGATAAAATGAACTAATCGTTTCTTTCCGGACTACATGCACGTATTTGTGCTAAAGACAATCTAACTACTTTTACAATCTAGTTACTTTATTGTAAAACTACTGATATTGGCAAAACATGTTTTCGTGTGAGATCTTGTCCACCGTTTCTTGTTTCTATGCGACTTCAAAATATAAGTCCCTGAACAACGTTAAGCAAACCTGCAACCTGTTATCTTTATATAGTATTTACATTTTTTAAAGTGTTTGGACAACCTTGACCAAACATCACATTTTTTAAACAAGTTTTGTTTTTACAAAAATTAAAAATATTTATCCACAGACAAAGATGAGAGGGCCAACTCGCTGTTTATTGTCCTCTGCTTTTGTAATTGTTTTTTCAGCCTTCAGGACCAATTTATTATAATAAATATAATTCACATCAATACAAAAAATACAATACAAACATCTGAATCACTTCATCAAGCCACACCTTTATTTATCCTGGATATAAATTGTACAAACAATAGTGTAGATCAAATCAGCAACATCTCATTGTGACCCAGTCCCTGATCTCCATCTACATCGTCAATTCCTGTGAAGACAGATAAAAGTTCCACTGAGTAAGACCACTAAAAATGAAACTGTAACATTAGCTGTATTAAATGTACAAGCTCTTCTCAGAACAGATGAACTGGCTTCAGAGGAAACTCAGAAGAACGAAAGTCATACTGTTAATTCATCACAAGAGTTAAATGTACTAAAAATGCACAGAATTTTAAAAATGAAATTAGAATTAGGCTTACCATAATTGCATTGACAATGTCGTTGTTGTTATTCTTCAGTGCACGCACAGCCTTTGCCCTGGACACATTGGCCTGTGACATGACCAGTTCAATGTCCTTAACTTCCACTCCGGTCTCATCAACCTGTAAACAACAAATTATAATTGAGTCAATGTATGCATTTTTACAATCACTTTTTTGCACTCACAAAATACAAACAGTGACTAAACCACTGGTTTCTTGTAACTTATTTTAGCAAAACCTTCCTTAAGTCACATCCAAGAATAATTTTGTGTGGTGGAATAACAATTCAAAATGAACATTTGCACACACCTCTTCCTCTTCGCTCTCCTCCTGTACTGTGGGTGTCTGTGTGTTTTCCTGGATGTTTGAAACGGCTTCTCCTTGAACCTTGAACTTCTCAGCAGCTGCCAACTGAGCTTGCTGAGACAGGTCTTCAATCTGAAAGCAAAAGAAAACATTACCAATGAAACCATTTTAGCTTAGTTGGCAAGTTTCCGTTAGCAACCAACGTGACAGTTTTCTCTCTCAGAACAGAAAGTTTGGCTTCATCAGACTCAGAAGAACGAAAGTCAAACTGTTTAAATCATCATCAAGAGAGTGTCAGGACTAAATTACCAGCAATGACATAGATTTTGCAAAATTAGCCTTCAATCACTGGAAGCATTTCATTCTCCACCCCCAATCTTTACCTTAGCCTCACCGAAGACAATGTAAGTATCTGAAGCTGGACTTTTGTAGACGTCTGGTTTGGTGATGACAAAGAGGATGTTCTTGGACTTGCGAATGGTTACCCTGGTAACACCAGCAACTTGTCTCAATCCCAATTTGGACATGGCCTGGCAATAGGAAAACAAAGGAACAGTTAGAAATAACACCGCAGTTATAATAAACATTTTGACATTTATGTTTGTCAGGAATGTACCTTCCTGGCTTTCTTCTCGCTTCGGCTTTGTTTTGCTTTGCTGACAGGTTCCTCATCGATTTCAGCAGCAGCTGCAAGCTAGACAGGGCAGATACAGTTTCAGGTTAACTCTAGAAGCCTGCAATGTCTTTACTCTCCAAATCTTATCAGGATGAATGACACTAGCATTTAAATAGTGCTTTACAAATGTATTGGAACATCTCCATGTGTTTAATGACAACACTTATGCTCCTTATGGTTATCTGTAAGTTATGTAAGGCATGTGGTGCTACATGGATATTTTACCTGTGCCTGCTGTGTCTGTGTCTGTGCAGAGTCCTGCTCCTCCAGATCAGGGACAGATTCATCACTGTCAGATTCAGTGCCAGACCCTACAACAAAAAACATCTCACTTAAATGCCATCAAAATCTTGTTGTAATAAGTTTAATCAATCAAGCTGCATGGTGGAATTAAAAGGAAAGTACTTTTATGGTCAACTATTTATGGATGAGAAATCAACTTTATTTTGATAATAAGGATATTCAAAACCTATTCAAGTAACAAACCCACACCCCCTTTCTCAGAGGCTTCCAGCTAAAACACTAATTTTTCTTAAACCATCAGGGAAATTGCTCCTGATGTGGCATATTTGATCACACACAGTCCAGCTGCTTCTAGTGAGTTAAGTACTGCACTGTAGAAATACAGACACCAACATCGTAAACATAAACAGACCAACAGACAGAGATACCCTTGTCGTTCTTGATGACTGGCTCCAGCACAGATGCAGGTTTAACTGGTAGGGCAACAGGGGCAGATTCAACTTTAGGGGCAGGGACATTCTCAGCTTTGTGTGTTGGCTGAGCTTTAGGGGCAACCTCAAAATCAGCCTCAAACTTAGCAGGAGCGGCATCCTTAACTTCAGGGGAAGTAGTTGCTTTTTGTACAGGCTTCTTTTTAGGAGCAGAAGCAGATTGAGCCTTATGAGCAGCCTCAGCTTTAGGGGCAGGTGCAGCCTCAGCTTTAGGGGCAGGTGCAGCCTCAGCTTTAGGGGCAGCTTTAGGGACAGGTGCAGCCTCAGCTTTAGGGACAGCTTTAGGGACAGGTGCAGCCTCAGCTTTAGGGGCAGCTTTAGGGACAGGTGCAGCCTCAGCTTTAGGGGCAGCTTTAGGGACAGGTGCAGCCTCAGCTTTAGGGGTAACTTTAGGGACAGGTGCAGCCTCAGCTTTAGGGGCAGATGCAGCCTCAGCTTTAGGAGCAGCTTTAGGGGCAGGAGCAGCCTCAGCTTTTGGGGCCGGGGCAGCCTCAGCCTTAGGGGCAGCTTTAGGGGCTGGGGCAGCCTCAGCCTTAGGGGCAGCTTTAGGGGCAGGTGCAGTCTCAGCCTTAGGGGCAGCTTTAGAAGATGCAGCCTCAGCTTTAGGAACAAGTGCAGCCTCAGCTTTAGAGGGAGGTGCAGCCTCAGCTTTAGGGGCAGCTTTAGGAGCAGGTGCAGCTTCAGCTTTAGGGGGAGGTGCAGCCTCAGCTTTAGGAGCAGGTGCAGCCTCAGCTTTAGGAGCAGGTGCAGCCTCAGCTTTAGGAGCAGGTGCAGCCTCAGCTTTAGGGGCAGCTATAGAGGGAGGTGCAGCCTCAGCTTTAGGGGCAGCTTTAGGAGCAGGTGTAGCCTCAGCTTTAGGAGCAGGTGCAGCCTCCGCTTTAGGGGCAGCTTTAGGAGCAGGTGCAGCCTCCGCTTTAGGGGCAGCTTTAGGAGCAGGTGCAGCCTCCGCTTTAGGGGCAGCTTTAGGAGCAGGAGCAGGTGCAGCCTCAGCTTTAAGGGCAGAGTCAACTACACTGACAGGTTTAGCTGCAGGAGCTGCTGGTGTGACAGGGAATGTTGTAGGGGGCATAGGGGGAAAGACAGATGATGTAACAGTATTTGCAGGTGGTAAAAGTGGTGGAAGATCATCATCATCATCCAATTCTGCAGGCACAACTTGGGGGACAGGCTTTGGGGGGGTAATAACAGCAGGGGTTGAAGAAGTGGAAGAGGTTGTAACTGCTTGCCCATGTTCAGCAGGTTTGAAATTCTTTGCTTTTTCTTGTTTCCCCTGTTTTCCAGCTTTAACAACCTTTGGAGGATGTTGCTCAACTTTGTCAGTGACAGGAGAATCAGCTGGTGGTGAAGCCAGTGGGGAGCATGGTGGGGTAGCACGAGGGCCAGAGGCAGATTTAGGAGAGGTGGGGGAGCTAGAAGAGGCAGATAAAGAAGAGCGTTTTCTGCGTCCAGTAGGAACAGGTTTAGGAGCAGAAGTGTGAGGAGATGCAGACAGCTTGGGGTTAGTCTTGCCCTCTTTAGGCTTTGCCTTAGAGGGAGCAGGGGCCGCAGCAGCACGGGGAGGTACAGGACCAGCAGGTGTGGCTAATGGAAATAAAGGGTCTAGAATGATTTTTTTGGTAAAGTTGCATGGTGTTGATCTTCACGTCCATGCTGGTTATAAGGGATGCTTTCAACGTCCAAAGGTGTTAAATTACACCACAAAATCTTCTTGAACTGACCAGACACTGTCCACAAGCATTTCTGGATAGCAAATTACTTCTATATTTCTAGCAAAGCAAACCAAAACCAAACACATTTTAGTAAAACTGGTTAGGACGTATGGAAATCTGTAAAACTACTACAACTCAACTGCACAAGCATGTACCAGCCATGTATTGCAGATAAACCAATGTATCTAGAAATCCTTATAGTAAAGCTCATATTAAAAATTCAAGCCACATTGTTCATTCATTGACAACAGTTCCTACATTAGAAATAAATTTAACATTACAGGTATAATACTCAAAAGATAAATTATTTATTAGTTAACAAAAAGTGTGCCAGCAGAAGATGTGCCCTTCACACAAAGCTATGAACGTCAAAAAAAGTAACACTTTAAAATAGTGCACTTTAAAACTGAGTGACCCATCATCACTGACACTGACAACATGGCAATAAACTACATCAAGAAAACTACAACAATTGTATAGCATTCAGAAAGTGCTCACCTTGCATAAATCCCCAAATAACATTTTTCTGTTAACATTACTTTGCTTCACCAAAGATAAGCACCATTAAAAGCTGTGGCATATTAGTGATACAACTGGCTAAACTTGTCCAAAATTTGACTAGGATTTGTATGCTTAGTCAAATGTATTAACACTTGGTGCCAAGATTTGGATGGGAGGCTGGTGTTTTTTTTTTTATCATGTTTGATACTTCTTAAACTTTAAAAAGTTTGATACTTTTTAAACTTCATGAAAAATTCTGTTTCATGAAGATTACACAACCACATTACTAAACTAAGTCATCTCCACCAGAAAAACAACAAATACAGCACTCCCTAAACCCTCTTTTAAACAGCCCACATTACTAATTTAATCAAAGGTTAGAAAATATTCATGCAGACTTTGTCCATATTCCATGCACATGCTTTCAAAACATCACATCAACTTTAGTGCAGTACAGGCAATCACACATTTTGTGGTCCTGGATCACTTTGTTTCACTTTGTTAAAAAAATGATAATATGATACAAGATATTACATATTGATTAGATCATAACTAATTTGTGTATTCAACTAATTCATCAAATGAGAAAAAATGGCACACAACTACAGTTTTCATCTTGGCAGGGACTCAACCACACTGACCTAAAAACTTTAGATGCACAGAAACTGACTCAAACAACATCCCCACCCAAAACGCACCACCCCACCCAAACTTGCTTTAGACATTTACAACAGCTGTTGATGTCCATAAAAAGCAGACGCCAAAACAGGTGCAAAAACACTATAAATGGTCCAACTATGGTCTTACATCCAGACAACTGATAAAATAAATCAACAATGTAATTCCAGGACCCCTCACACACAAGCCACAGCAGATAAACTACAAGTAATACTTACCCGTCTCAGCTTGGGGCTGCTGCAACTCCTGCTCTGTAACAGGGACAGTTTCTGTGGCTTCGCCAGGCATTATGGACTGCAAAAAAAAAGTTTGACAAGTTCAGCCTGCACTTTTGTGTGAAGACTGATCATGTGACTTTCATAAGTCGAACGGAGCATGCGTTCTTCCTACTAGGCCTGCGCTGTCAGCTGAATTCAACTATCTGATGTCTCAACATATGATATTATCCAACTTCCATCACCTATCACAGGACTTCTGCACCGAGATTTACACAGCTGTGAATCCCAAACACAAACTTTAAGTATCATAAATACGCATCACAAAAGGAACGTCATTCATTGATGCGCGAGTCGTGTGAAGTTCTCACGTGTAACACAGCAACACTGTCACGCTGCTTTATGAAACTCATTACTAAAATAAAAACAAAACCACGTGGACAAACAAAACTGTGAATTCTTGACTATGTAGTGCTGTCAAAGCATGAGCATTTCTTCTTAAACGTGCTTGTGAACAGTTTGCTTAGTTGACGAGATCAACTTTCCAATGGATGCTAGCACACAATGCAGGTTTACTGTGTTACCACATTACGTTACGCACTTTCCACAAATATCGTTGTACTTATTTATGGTATTTACAAACAATTTGGTAATTTGGGCGATTCGTTACAAACAATGCCCACAACTCAAGAATACCCACTGCGCTAAGACAGTGCGTCTCGCTCCCCCATTTTGAACATTCACCGGTTGCATTCATTAATTATTTCATTTACAAACAAGCCTAAACGGTAAATGTTTATGGTTTAGCGCAAATGAATACTCAGTCATCGATTAGTCTAGTTTCATAAATATTTAAACACCTATAAACAGTTGGATGACAATAGATTTAAAATAGGACTACTCACTAGTTCAGGGAACGGGATCCAAGATGGCTGAAAGAGAGGCTTTCTGACCTCTGCGTCGCGCTGATGTCACAACTCTACTTCCTGTCGGCACAGGAAGCTGTTCGTCGTTACACCACTTGCTAACAGAGAAGCTTCATAACTGGGTAAGATATAGTTTTTAATGGGTTTTACGTGTAACTAGTTTAATACTGCTGTTTATTTTGTACATAGCACACGTCTGTAATATCACAGTAACTGACTAAAATGTCTGAATTGTTAATACCAATTTTACAAAACTATAATTAGCAGTGCTATGCTAACTTAATTCTTGTATAGCATTTACGTGACGCTCTTATATTATGACCAAATTTCTACCCTTCAATTGTCTGTTGTGTAAGAAAATTCGCCAACCTGATTTTGATTTTATTTACCAATGTTGTATTTAACTGGAAAAGCCTACACGATGTACAGTCAT
Organism: Yasuhikotakia modesta; assembly: GCA_036877545.1. NCBI lineage: Eukaryota > Metazoa > Chordata > Actinopteri > Cypriniformes > Botiidae > Yasuhikotakia > Yasuhikotakia modesta. The sequence continues at coordinate 2,270 of JBAJNP010002055.1, read as the reverse complement.
CGTTATATAGGTACTGTACTGGTTACTGTGACCTTAAGGATTGGGTTTAAGTGCGTTTAGGAGTTACCTAAAAATCATGTTTTCATCCCTACAGAGAGATGTCTATGTCCCATTTGTATGGGCGTAGAGATGAGGAGGAGGACGGGGTGGAAATCGAAAAGTTTGAGGTGTCTGAGTGGGACCTGGCCAATGAATTCAACCCAGACAGACGCAGGTACAGGCAGACCAAAGAAGAAGCAACATATGGGATTTGGGCGGAACATGACTCTGATGACGAGAGGCCACGCGTTGGAGGCAAAAGGTATGCTGCTATGTTTTTTAGTAATATGATCTTATATTAGATTACATAAAAATTGAAAAACCTTTTTTGTTTATTGCATTAATATTTGTGGTGGGAAAATTCATATCTTTAAACTCATTCATTCAATCAACTTATTGCTCTTAAGGAGTTCTGCAGAGTTGGGTGACACCCATTTAATATTAAATCACTGTGTTGAGGAGATGTAGATGTATTGGACCTGCCAACTGTTTTAACACACAGTTCATTATTTTATATTTGTAACCCCACAGAGCAAAAGACTATGCTGCTCCTGTGAACTTTATAAGTGCTGGTCTAAAAAAGACTGCAGCTCAGGAGAAAACAGAACAAGAGGGTTCAGATGACTTCAATCAAGGTGGAGATACACCACCTCCAATGCGCACTGCTGCTCCTAAAAAACTCCAAACGGTACAGAGAGATGCTGTCAAATGTAACAACACCATCCTTGGATTTTGGCATGGAGTGTCAAGAATTAGGTCTTGATTTGTTATTAAATTCTGGCTATTAGGGTGGAAGCTTTAAAACCTCCCAGAGATTTGCTGGTGGTATCAAAGCAGGGCAAGATTTGGGATCATGGGAGAAGCACACAAGAGGAATTGGTCAAAAACTCCTGCAGAAGATGGGCTACGTTCCTGGAAAAGGGCTTGGCAAAAATGCTCAGGGTAAAATGATTGTGTATAAATCTCAACAGCATTTTTACTTSAACATGCTTATTATGAACATTTATGATCTTGTGAAATATGTCATAATATTTTTATAAGTAATCTATTCATATGTCTATCTGTGCCTTCAGGAATCGTGAACCCGATTGAGGCTAAAGTGCGGAAAGGAAAAGGAGCAGTTGGGGCTTATGGCAATGAAAGGACCCAGCAGTCCCTGCAGGATTTTCCTGTTGTAGACTCAGAAGAGGAGGAGGACAAAGTGAGTCCACTCAAAAACACATGGTTTGGTTATGGTTTATTTGGAGCCTTGTGGCCAATATACACTAATGTAACAGTGCCAAACCAAACAGCAAGCACAAGACTAATACTAATTTGCTAAAAACAAAAAACACAGCTAAAACACATTCACTTATCTTACTGAACTGAAAATGTTAAACATTATTTAGACAATTAAAACGTTTAAAGATGCAAAAAGCTATTTCAAATACAAAAACAGGTATTATAGAAAATTCTCTAAATGCGGCATAGAAAGCTGCTCCATAGCATGGAGATAGCTTCATAGTTTTCACATTCATCAGAACAAGATATCACAATTCTGTTTTTACAAAGCACTGTTTTCGCAGTTCAATCTTCCCATATTCACTCTATCTACATTACAGGAATTTCAGAGGGAATTAGGACAATGGCGGAAAGAACCGGGAGTGGCCAAGAAAAAAACCAAATATTCCTATAAGACTGTGGAAGAACTAAAATCTCATGGCAAGCTGGCCAACAAGAACATGAGCAGACCTGCTGGGGAGCTGGCACAGGTCAAGGTAAGAGAGCAGCAGAAGGTTCAATAGTTATAGTATGCTGTGTATAGTACACAATAAATGTCATATATAACCCCTCTCTCCTGTGTTATAGGTGATCGATATGACAGGCAGGGAGCAGAAGGTATATCACAGTTACAGTCAGATGAATCAGAAGCACAGTGTCCCAGAGGAGGCACCACTGAGCGTGAAAGCATGGGAACAGAAAAGCTCTGGCTTCACTCTGCCTGAGCTGGAGCACAATCTCAAACTGCTCATTGAGCTGACAGAACAAGACATCGTGCAGGTACACAAACACATGTCGACTACACAGTACACTTTGTTATTGTGAGTATACACTAGAACTGCAGTTGTCAAAATTTCCAGGTAACGTTCCATGTCTGAACATAGCCGACCATACAACTATCACCTGATGAGTGAGAATATAGGCACCGCGGTGGAATAGTATATACAACGCTACATACAGTTTGAAAACAG
>JBAJNP010002054.1:0-52237 GCA_036877545.1 Yasuhikotakia modesta | reverse complement strand
TTTGGCAGCCCGCCACGGTCGTGTATTTGCATGAAAACTCAAACGCTTTGCAATTTAACAAATCGCAAAATCGCAAAGGCCTTATGATGAGAATGACACCAACACAAAGTTGATCGGACAAAAACTCTAGGAGGTGTTTGTTAAAGTACGACATGTGGAATTTGTCAAAAATAATAAAAATCCAGATTTAATTAAAAATAAATAATCTCCTGTTGGGATTAGAGGTTCGCTCCAAGAGACTTTTTTTAATGAATTAAAGTTTTCTGTAGACCTACCAAAAGTGGTACATGTACGTTAACCGTAGTGCCCTGGGCAAGTTTAGGTGGCGCTATGGAGCTATTTTGCTCCGCCTAATTTCAAAACCTCTAATAGACGCCGAGTTCCGATGGGGCTGGTGCGTGTGCAAAATCTGGTGAGTTTTCGTGCATGGTAATACCATCAAAGCGGGAGAATAATAGTAATAATAATAATAATAATAAACAACAACACAGAAACAACAGGGACTTCGCACACTTAGTGCTCAGTCCCTAGTAAGGAGTATGACCACCTTTTGCTGTCACAATCCTTTCCGGCATGCTGTCATACCAATTCTAAATGATGTAATAGAATTTTATCCTATACCGCATAAAAAATATTACAAGCCTGGTGGTCCTTAGGGATGAAAAGTGTCTAAATCTAGTTTTAACTCTGTGCTTAAAACGACCTGCTGTAAAGGTTCAATTATTGGAGAGGGTGTGGAAAGCTTTAAACATTGTTTGTACACCAAGAAAAATTCTATGGCGGCATTAGCACCATGCAATATTCTACATTTGAGCTAGGGAACTAAATGTAGTCTCATCTCATGGTTGTTGTGGAGCTGTGTACTCTCACCCATAGGCACTGAAGAAGAGACTAACACCATTTCTGTGGACCACCCAGTCTTGTGGGTGGGTGTTTTCTTACTTGGGCCAATAAGTGACCACATAGGAGCACACAGGAGAGGAGATCAATACTCTAGCAATCACATAGTAGCAATCAAAAAAGTACTGTATAGAAACTGCGTGGCAACTCCCTGACAACCACCTGCAACACCCTATCAAGCATTACTTGATACTTGATTACTTGATAACAAGCACCACCACATCATGTTACATATTGCTTTCCATAGGAATTCATATGAAGGACCTCCCACATGCTAGCAGAAGTCTACTCAAATTATTTGTCCAGACTATTGACCTCAAGAGGACCAAACAACTCCAACCAGAAGTGCCTTTAAAAAAAATGTGAAAACTGTGATGGTGACGATTACATTGGTCTTAGCAAAGTTAGCCCATTTTAATTGCTACCCAGTGGGCTGAGCTTCAACCCATCAGTTCACAGGCCCTGTTGATCAAGTTTAGCTCTCTGACCTTCTCAACATTAGGATTTGGAATGTGCCAGCAGGAAACCTTATTAAAACCAGCCTTAGAGCAACTTGAGAGTGACAGTTTGCTGCTTTATTTAATCTGATTTGGCAGCCTTGTTTACTGACTCTGGGTCAGTGACGGTGCTCCCTGTTGTAACTCTTTTCATGAGGGCTCTTTTCTGTCCTGTAAATCCTATGAAGTTTGTGGTTTAAAGAGAATCTAGTGCACCTTAAAGAATCTAGTGCACCTTAAAATCTAATGCAAAGTTGTATGAAGATATGCTTGAAATGTATGGAAAGCATTATATCTTACTATATACAACCTTCAGAACTCTGCGTAGTCCCTTAACACCACATGAAAAGCAGTTTAATGGTGCATGCCTGCACCCAAAGTTTGCTATGTAAGTATAATGTTAAAGCTAATTGTTCTTGGCAGCTTTAACCCAAGAGATGTATGATGTAATCGTTGGAGATTTTTTCATATTCCATGGATACTTACGGAATCTACTGAACAAGCAAGCTTAGATGCTTATGGCATATTGTACAGTTACCATTCCGATAACACAGAAACAAAAGTTTGCATTAAGATTTGTGCAGTGAATTGTGGGTAGTCATGGAGCATGCAATTTCAATTTCAAGTGAAATTGTGCAACATATATTAACTTCATCCAGTAATCACGAGGACAGAAACTTTGTGTTCTGAATTCACAAAGCTTTCAATGGCCTTGTAATCATTCCTGTTTTAGTTGTGTCCCTTTTACTGATATTTCTTGAAAACTGATATATTCTGATCAACTTGCTTTGGCCTTCTTTCCCAGGAAGTGTGTAGAGAGCTCTGGTGTCTCAGCAAAAGTAATCGCTGTGTCACCAACAGTATCCCAGCTGCAGAAGGAACCTTGTGTCAGACCAACAGCATCGAAAAGGGGGTGAGTTGATCCTCTATAACAAAAAACTTGATGAAGTGTCAGACTGTGTCCAATCCTAGCTTAAAGCTCAGCCAAAAAAGAAAATTCTGTCATCATTTATTTATCCTTATGTTGTTTAAAAATGAATGTCTTTCTTCTATAGAACAGATTTTTTTGCAACAGTCATCTTTCATTTTAATTTTATGGAAACAAACAAAGGGCAAAATTTATCCTTATCCTCAACTGTGTGACTGGGCAATAAGAATCAGTTTGCCCAAACAATGGTGTTGGAGAATGCTTTAGAAATCATGTTCAGTCATTGGTTTAGTTTAGTGATGTTAGCATTTTAGACTTTGTTTGTTTGCTGTGAGGAAGCAGGAAGATTATGAATTGCCAGGCAGGCATCCTGAACAGTGAGAAAATGATTCCTGATTGATTAGGGGAGGGAATGTATCTGGGTGTGGCACTCGGATTTGTGGTCTTTGTTCTGCCTCACTCTCATTACACCAAATTAGCATTAAGGTGTTGACTCACGCACAGTGTTTGTTGGGCTGGGTTACAGAGACTGTAAAGGGTCACCACACATAAAAAGTTCACTTTTAGCAGATAATTAATTTGTCACGTTGTACAGAGCAATTCCAGAAAGCTCAGTTCCATTTACAAACCCCAGAGCTTCTGTTCTCTGCATCACTTGTTCTGAATCATGTTAAGATGTTTGTTAAGACGTCCTAAGGTGTTGAATTATTTTACTATAATATACAGCTATGAAGTACTTTGTTCTATTGTTCTAGGGTTTTTACACAATTATTTTGTGTATAAAAACACACTATAAGTGTCACAATTATTTTAGGTAATTTATTTCGGATGTCTGCTATAGCAAAAGAACCAGAAAAATACATAGATTGGCCAAGCAAGGGTAATATTATTTCAGTTTATTTGTAATATCAATGCAAAACACCTTTCTCATGTATACACAACACCTACATTATTTTCAGTGTTCCACCTACAATTCCATTGTTTTCAATGTTCTGTGAACTCAGAAATACCATAAAACATTTTACAGTAAATAATTTAGGAATGCACTATGAATGTCATGTTGTTCCTAACTTAAATTATATCATATCATGTTGTATGATAATGAATAATATTATCTAATCATTACTTACTTTTTCCATCTATCAATTAATGAAGACAAGAAATGGTACAGGCAAATAGGAAAAACAGCTTTTAGCAATCAACACAGATGTTGAAACAAATGCTGTCTTGTCTTATTTCCGGTTAATTGTTTTGGCCCAAATAAACTTATTTCCCTTAGGATCACAAAGAGATAGTTGACAGTAATGAATGAATTAATTTTTTACTAAATCAGCTATAGACAACACTTTCTTAGATGTTTTCCTGGATCTGCTGTCTTCTGTCTTCATTTAAATAGTGTCTTAGCACAGATTTCAGGCAATGGTAACTGAGGACACAGTCTGTGCCCCTTGCCAAGTTCTTCCTGTCTGTGGAGAGAGTAAAAAAATTGAGCCAAGGTATCCAGTGTCCAGAACGGTCCAGATTCCTGCAGATAAAGAGAGAGATAGACACAGAGAGAGAGAGAGAGAGATTAACCTACTGACACAGTTGTGCAGCGATGACAAGCAGTTTCCAGTGTCTTTATCCCTGTCCTCACATTGTGTTGGATCCACAGTGTTGTATTATAAAGTCTTGGGGTGAGAAAGAAGGTTCCATGTGGTATCAGACCATCACAGAGTTGAGAGTCTGTTGTCTTCTGGAATGGATGTAGATTATGGACAGTGGAGGAAGCCAACAAGATTAAACAAGATTTAGCCAGGAGACTGCTGATGGGCGAGATGTGGTCTACAGTACTTTGAAGGACATGGCAGTTAAATTTATGTTTAGCAATTGTAATTATTAGCAAAGAATGTTCAGTTCTATACAGCCATGGATTACTGGGGTCAGACGTCATGGTCAAGTAAAGCGTATCAATATAAATGCATATTATTAGTGGTCCAAGCATGTTCTGGAACTCTATTGTATGTTTATCTATTTGAATGTTATGAAATCTGGCAGATAGAGTCATATAGTGAGTCAGTCAGAAGGAAGTCTTACTTTGAGGGTGAGTAATGGGCAAATATCATTTTTTGTTAAAGTAATCCTTTAATAATGTCATAACCCTATGCAATTAACAGAGTTTTTTGAGGAATTGACTTTTGTTAATGGGTTTATTAGCTTACTACATAAGTTTTTTTTGTATGTGGCCCATTATGCCTAAAATGCCAATGTCTTGGGTACGCAAAATTCAGGCTTATAGAATATTTTAATGTGTAAAACCAAACATTTTGACCTAACATGCTACATTTCTGATGAAAGAGGCGGCCAGCAATTTCTTATGGATCAATCATTTTTAATTCAGACAATAAGCTGTAATTCCTTATTTTGTCTGTATATTATACTTATCATGTGTTCGGTTGTAGCATCTTATGTGTCCTTTTTATTATATATTCATATTTTTTATTGATTGTACTTGTTTGTATGACAATTGAAGGAATGGAAGAATTTTCCTTTATATGTGAACTGTCTTTAAACACTTTTTACATATCTGTGTATCAGTGGTGTTATCAGGGCGAGTGTGTGGCATTCGGAACGTGGCCACAGAGTGTGGATGGAAGCTGGGGACTTTGGACCACCTGGGGCGAATGTAGTCGAACCTGCGGTGGCGGCGTTTCCTCATCCATGCGACATTGTGACAGCCCAGCGTAAGTAGGCAAAGTAAGCCAGAACAAGCTGATCAGGTCCCTATTCAGTCCAACTCAACACTTCTCTCTGCAGTCTCATTTCTGCCTCAGTTTATTTTTACTATGTAATAAACACATGTGCATAAACTTTGTTCTGCTTAGTATGAGCCTTAATATAATATTTATGTCTCGTAGACTTAATACGTTTTGGTACAGTCTTCTGGGTGATTCCTAAGGAACTTTTGCTAGGTTTCCCAAGTAAAAATCGACTGAAGGATTGTGACGAGTGAATTGCTTTATTATCTCACAGATATTCATTGATTGTGCTGTTATTTTATGGTTATAAATTGCATTTCTGGTTATTCACCTTTTGCTGCAGCTAAATAGTTAGCTAAATAGCTAAGTAGTGTTAGCCTTCGCTTCTGTTATACTGCTGTAACAAATACGCTCAAAAACTTTAATTAAAATTACAGTTTGTTGGAATTAAAAAAGTTTAAAACCTCTGCTCAAAGAAGATTTAGAGTCTGAAATGTTGTTCTTTGGTTTGAGAGATAAAAACAGGGATTTGGACACAGATTAAGTTTGGGTTTCATTCCTGGTGGTTGTGGAAATGTCTATCCTCACACACTCGCAGCAGACAGTGGCTGGAGTGTGGCTGGTGTAATATGTAACACCTGTGAAAGATGATCGGCCCTTAAAACCTGGCCAGCCGTAAGAGAGGAAACCCAAACGCTTGAAGCCAAGCTACCCTGGAAAGCCTTCATTAAGACCGGGCCTTGAGAAAGCTGCACAACCAGTCCGTCTCTGTGCCAGACAGCATGGGGGAAGGTATGAAAAAAACAGCCAGAGTCACGTAATCTTTGGCAAACGTATTCATGCTGCCCTCCCAGGTCAAAACAACCTGCACAGAAATGGCCAAACAATGAAAACAGCTTTAATGTTAACTTAGAGACAAGAATAACTTGGAAACATTGATCAAGTGTTTATAAGTAAGAAGAAAAAGTGCATGATGCCTGGTGGTCATAACAACCTGAGTAGACCCTGGACACGTACGAATGTCTTCAATTGCCTGTCAAACAAACACAACTAGAAACTGCTTTTTATATTTGCTTGCTGCTGGGGAGTTTTTGAATATCCTTCTATGGAGCTGAAGTCAACCTTGGAAGAGTGTGTGGAGACTCCAGTGGCTTATTAGGGGGTCTGGTTATTAATTCTATGGATTATTGTTTATACAATTGGAAATCACTGGCCTTTGGTGCACCTTGCTCTCAAACAATGAAAGTCCATGTAAGGCTGAAATGATTTGGAATTTCTATGTAGTTGTAAGAACCAGTATTGTTGGTAGTTCATTCATCTGCTGAAATGAGACTTTTTCCTTCAGTGATTGAAATTTAAATAGCAAAAAAGTGAAGTCACTGTACAAAAATGTTGTGCGACTACTGACTCTAAATGGAATTGCATAAATATATAAAGCACAAGTTGCAGTAGGCTAACTGGTGACTCAAAAAGATGAAGAAGTTACTGTGAATTTGAAGGAGAAGATCCTCTGGATTCTGTTTAACTTCTGTAATCAGAAGATTAGAAGATTATATTTGGTTATAGCGCCCCATGTCACTGAGAGTTGATTACATTTGGCATTGTGTCCTTACATTGCCCTGGTTACTTTCCGTTTGTAATAATTTGTACTTTTGGTCATTTTTTGACAGGTCTGTTTCTAGACAATGCCACACAAATGGCCTAGGTGATACATTTTGAGAAAATTTGAACTTGTAGGACATTTTCCTTTAAAAAAAATGTAACCACTAAATACACACACTGCAGTATTCAAAGAAAATAACTTGCATTATAATCCAGTTACTGGCAAAAACATAACAGACAAAAGCATTAAATAGCTTCTAATGGGTAGTCTTACCCCAAGCTCATATCATTGGCTGAGCCAATGTTGTTATGTCTGGCTGCTCAGACAAACAGAAATGTTTTGAAAAAAAAACGCATAGACACAGTGTTTGCACTTTTAGGGGTCAACCTAGCAATTGCTTACTTTAAATTATTTCTGCACATTAGCTTAATGTTTAAACATAGAGAAAGTGTTTAAGCATAGACCAATGTTACACTTATCAGCCCAGACCTGAAAGATGTTTTATACATATGATTTAATGTTTCAGTCAGTGTGATGAATGGGCCAATAACCTTACAACCTGAAAGTGTGTGATCGCATGTGAGTGCTATGAGCAAGTTATGTCTTGATATTGATGTTATTGGTCCATTCATACTGAAGCAAATGCAGGACAGAAGTTGAATATGTGTGGATGGAGTTGTATTTGTATTCCTGATCTCTCAGCATAAGTAAATTACTCATACATAATGAGGATGGTACCTTATGAGACATTTACACTTTTCAGGCCGACGGGAGGAGGGAAGTACTGTCTAGGCGAGAGGAAGCGCTACAGGTCGTGTAACACAGATGTGAGTAACTCTTGCTTTCATTTCAATTAGTAAAGAATTAATTAGTTTAATTTATTAATTTATTTCTTAGGAAAAGTCTGTAGGAGACTACTTAGTCTACTTATTTCAAGCAAAATAAAGATTGTCATTATTTACACAACTTCATCAAGCCTGTTCGATTTTCTTCCATGAATCACAAAAAGAGAAATCTGAAAGAATTGTACTGTTCATTCTTTTCCCTGCGATTACAATGAATTGAGAGAGTGTCCCATGTAAATATAGCATATGACCTTAGAAGACTTATTATAAGAATTTTGTATTGAATACCCTCGGTCAACTGCTCAAAACATTGTCATTTAAACCTGACATATTGTGAAAAACACATTTACAAAGTTAAGAATTCTCTCTTCATATTTTTTGTGAGGTGGCCTTTTTTTCTTAAGGTAAGAATTGAGCAGGTTCAGCTGCCTTTGGGCTGTTCTATCACAAACCTTAACAATAACAACCCAACACAAGCAACGAATGTGTACTTTGGAAAACAAACAGAATCCCAAAGCATTATTTCTTTACCCTAAAGGTGTGCTGTCCAACAAAAACGTGTTGTGGATATGGACTATCAATGACATCCAATCAAATACAAGGAGCTTTTAGACAACAGCCCAGAATTGAATTGTCAGAGTCATGGCAGACACCAAAAACCCTATCACAGATATAATGTAATTGGCTTTTTGACCTTCTGCAATCCAAATAAAGCATTTGAGGGGACAGCTCACATTGTGGATGTGGTCTCCCTGTGGCTATAGTCATTGTTCGGTACCAAGCAAAGGTCTCCTATCATTTGTTTGACTTTGCAAAACAATGAGCTAATCTGCACACACCCAGTCGCTTTAACTGCGGCTGCACAAGTGGCTTCCCATGATCCTCTAGTTTATGTGTTGAGTAGCGTTAATGATAACTTTACAATGAAAGGAGGTCAAATAGTTAAATATTACAGTTTAATTTGATTTGGAGCAGTAATGTTTAAATAGCATGAGGGCTTAATGCGGATACAGTATATTTCAGCAGTGGCAGCTAACAGAATCATTAGCCACTTTTGGCAGGAAATAATGTTCTTCAATGACAAAATATCATATGCTGACTGATTTGTGCTGCTACACATGCATATAAAAGTCCCGGTGACACTACAACTCCCATGAGCACCACCTGCAGCAGCAATTGATCATTGGTCCGTTCATAAAGCCTTGTGCTCACGCTCTAATGACAGCGTAGAGAAAATGCTGGGTGGCTAATAATTCGGAAAACCACTAGCCACAGTGGAGTCACAGACAATTGTGTAATTACAACACACAATAAAAAAATATTTTGGGTTGATAAAGTTGTCAGTGTATGTTTGAGTCCAGACAAAGTTCATATTCAATTTAGTCAAGAAATGCTGTTTGTGTAAATGTTTACTATTTTTCTATTACTACTGCTAGTATTAAGTTCATTTTAAGTAATTTCATATACTTGACAAAGCTGTTCACCAGACCTTCACCAGTTTTACAGGTACAGATTATTACTATATATTTCTGTAGATTGAAATATAGTAATATGGTAATATTTGGTAATATTTTTATTTAAATTTCACATCAGGGCTGAAATGGCCTGAGTAGGATTTGAACACACATAAACCACCAGACTCCATGTCCATGGTAATATATTCATTGTGATTGACAATATTAAACAGTTAAAGTATTTTTGTGATAAATTGGCCATTTTGTTGCTGTATTGAATTTACACCAATTGCCCAGATATAAATACAGTTAACCTCTGCTGATTCATTAATATAACTACTACACTAACTACTTATATAAAACAACACAGTTACAGCATCACTGTTCAGGTTGTAAATCCACAAGGACTATCAAAAAGAAAACCAACAAATGACAACAAAGGCTTGTGAGAAAAGCGACAGAAGACAGTGTAACTTTTAAAGGTGCTTGAGTGGTTAGGAATTTAGTAAAGGTGCACCAGTCAGGAGCTCTGCGCAACACTGCCAAAAATAGCCATTACTCAAAATGAACCTTGTGAGAGCATGTCTGGAGTCTGAAAGCCAGAAAGTGTTGCATTCACCCAGTTGCAGAAACTGATCCTGTGGTCAAATGTGACTCTACCCATACTTACAGAAAGGGGTGTTTTGGTGGTAGCAAAAGAATTATCAGTCCTCTGTTCTTCAATGGTTCATTTATTTCAATTATTTCATTGTTTAATTGCAGCCTTGTCCAGCAGGATCACGTGACTTTAGGGAGAAGCAGTGTGCCGATTTTGACAACATGCCTTTCCGTGGGAAGTACTACACTTGGAAGCCATATACTGGAGGTATGTTTCCAGCCCCAAAACAGAGAGCTCTGGGCTATAGAGGGAGCCACAATCTTCTACAGTCTTGCCAGTGTCTGGGCTTTGTATTCATACTGGCTTGCTGTGTTTACCCTGCTATCAACAACACTGAGACGTCTTTGATTGTCTGAAAATGCTTGTGTGTGTGTGTTTGTGTGTGTGTGTGTGTTAGACGTTTGTGTATGTACACAGGTCTCTTGGGGGTGGGACCACGAATTATTACATAAAATGAAATGGAACTCATCACATCTACAGAACTATGCTGTCTATCTTTGACCAGTACTTCCCAGTACTGCCATGGCACTTTGCTTTGACCTGTACTACTCAGTACTGCCATGGCCCTTAGCTTTGACCTGTACTACCCAGTACTGCCATGGCCCTTAGCTTTAACCTGTACTACCCTGAACTGCCATGGCCCTTAGCTTTGACCTGTACTATGCTGAACTGCCATGGCCCCTAGCTTTGAATTGTAGTACCCAGTACTACCCTGCCCCTTATCTGATTTGTACAATCTTATTGCTTTGTACAATGGCCCATATCTTTGACTTTTAATTTTTTAATCTGACACATTTTTAGATTGCTTGTAAAAACTGCAGCCAAAAACCCCAATAAAAGAATGTTTTTCTGGTTTACACCAAAATGGCCTGAAAAAAAACTGCAGAAGATTGGGAGCCTTATCTAAAACAATTACAGTCAACTCATTCATCTCCTTATCACAGTACCCTATAATAGCCATTATAATTACCAATTGTTTGGCTCTGAAAACTCATTTTGGAGGTGAACTTCACTTGTAAAGACTAAGATAACCTTTGCCAATGTCTCCATGATTTTTGTTGGCAGCCCTGTTAATCTCCCGCCATGTTGGAGTAATAATGATGTCAGACTTCCACATGAGTAATGCCTCTCATGTGCTTGAGTGCTTAGAATGGATTGTTAATATAAACAAAGACATAACAGAAAACTGTGGCCTATAGAATAGAATGATAGAATCTGATAGAATGTCTATCTGAGATAGAGTGACATCACTCTTTAATGATAAACCTGTTTCTCAGGTGGGGTGAAACCATGTGCCCTTAACTGTCTGGCCGAGGGCTATAACTTCTACACAGAACGCTCCCCCGCTGTCATCGATGGTACACTCTGCCAGGCAGACTCTCTGGACATATGCATCAATGGAGAATGCAAGGTAAGTCCTTAAGCCCAGTGCCGGCTTATACTGCCTAATGCTAAAGTTTCCTATCACCAGAATTTCTTGAATATAAAGTACTGTACCATTTAGTAAATTGAGTTTAATTTGATTTGTTTAAGTAATTCTTTTGAATAATCTTAACAGATCTAAATGCTATCATTTTTATTAAAAAATAATGATTACTTGATTTAATTAAGCAATTAAATAATTAAATAATTAAAATCAGTACTTTTTCTAAACCAAGTGAATTTAATACAAAGATGGTACATTATTTATACAGACAAACAAAGCATTGAATAGACAAAAATGGCTTTAGAAGTCGTTGTGTTGTAGTATGCAGTATGTATGTTGTTTTGGTATATAAGTACAGGTAAGAGAGAATACAGGTCTACCATATTCACATACCCTGCATTAAAAACTATGATGTTGTCTTTCCAGCATGTTGGCTGTGATAACATACTGGGCTCGGATGCTAAGGAGGACAGATGCCGTGTTTGTGGTGGAGACGGGAGCACGTGTGAGATCTCAGAGGGCCTTTTCAATGACTCGCTGCCCAGAGGAGGTCAGGATGCCATTATAAGACACTGTCAGATATTCATTCTCAGAATCAAAGAATCAATGCTTGGCTAATGAAGAAAGACAAAATATGGTTGGTTTATTAACAGTACTCATGATTAGCTTATAATTACTGATTCCCTGAAGCCCATAGAGTTGCCCTTGTGGTTGCGGTCCATTGGATGAGGATCAGCCATGGAAAAAACTAGCATAGTTTAAAACTTAGCTTCACTCGCCAACATATAATTTCATCAACTTCAGGCATTAGCCTAATGTATAGTTTGAAAACGAGGTGTTGCGTGCCACCCCTGTCACTGGGCTTCTTCCTAGCTTTGTTTGAGAATGAGTCATAGTTTGAAACTTCTTGGCAGCTGTTGGTAGGCTGGTCTTTGTGGCCTTGTCAGTGATGAGTGTGGTCCAGACGGTAGTGCAGACATCACCCACAACCCAACAAATGTGGTCAGGGCCCAACATTTTGTGCCATATACCTCACAGCAAGTATCACTTTGAATGATAAAACTAAATGCAATGTAACTAGGTGCCCTGGCCTGCATTTTGAGGTTTGTCTTTCTTGTCTTTCTTGTCTCTTTTCCAAAAATGTAAAGCAGTTGGCTAACCAGAGGCCACCACTGAGCTATCTGAGTTGGCGAGAAGAGTAAGCAGAACACAGAACAATCTCTTCCCTCAGAATCCTGTTTTAGACACCAGGCTGCATACCTGCCATAGGCAACTTTTAATTGCTTTCCACAAGAGAAATTTCACTTAAAGAAAAATTGCACAGCAAGTGGAGGAGCGCATTGTCTTTTTGGCAATAGCTCCTGTCAGGGGGCTAACAGGGTGCTTTGGTCAAGACATGTTTCATGGAAATGCAGTGGGTTTTTCATCAGTCGACCAATGATAAACCTTATATTTTGGGGTCAAGAAACAAGTTGTCAAAGTAGAGATTCTAACACAATATGCAAGTATTACTTACATCATCCAGTAAGAGTCCATAAAGATCCATTAAATGTCTAATATCGCATAAGTTGCAGGTCTAAATCCAATAGCAATGTCTGTAGTAAGTTTTTCCTTTTAAGGTATGGCTGATAAAACTGAAAACTAGACGGGTAGACGGGTGGTCGGGGGAAGAGTAGAAGGCTTGTGTGCTTGTGTGTTCTTCTCTTGTAGTGAATTTGCTGCCAAGTTAGCCAGGTTTTGATTTAATATGCAAGAAGTAACAAAAAAGTTTTAAAGGACTTGTTTAAAGTTAGAAAAGGACATGAACACCAGATTTCTCATATATATTATGTATGTTTATAGCATAAAGGGCCAATTTGGAATAATTATCAAAATGCTTATTCCCAGTAAAAATGCCTAACAGTTCCATCAATAGTTTACAATGTTTTTATTTCTAAGTCTAAGTGCATGTTCACACTTGTTTTGGGTGATTCAACCTCACTTCACTTTTGCAGGTTACATGGAGGTTGTCCATATTCCAAAAGGATCCGTTCACATTGAAATCAGAGAGGCGACCGTGTCAAAGAACTATATTGGTGAGTTTTTTGTATTGGTCTTAGTCCATTGTTAGCTTAGCAATTCTAGGTACAAAAGTGATTTGAATTTGAAAGTGATTTGGCTGATTCGCAAGCAATAGTCCAGTTTTCTGGGCAGTCATGTGGTGTGTTTATGCATTGACAGAAGATGGAGCATTTTTTTTGTTTCCCCAACCACCGGCTAAGCAGAATCATCATGACTTCCATCCATATAACTTTTACAATTAAACAAGTGGCTCCAATTAGGTTGTTTTAAAGGCAAACATGAACACAGCTAGCTTGTGTGACAGCTTTTTGGGTTTAGCTGTCGATCACATGAATGTAGGGACTTTTCTTTAAGGACAATCATGAGCAATATTGTTTTAAATCATACAAATCAAATGTTGTCATGTCATATACATGCAATATTTGTGTAACACACAACCCTGTTTCTGAATATTTACAAAGTCTTTTTAGAAAGATCCTTAATAGGTCAGTGATGTTTGGTGATTAAAACATGCTTACAGAATTGGTTCATTTAACAGTCATCAGTAATGTTAGATGTATTTCTTTATCAGAAAATACATGTCTTACTAGACAATGTACCAGTTTTGGCAGGCATATTCTTAAATTAAATTACACTATGAAAGTTGCAAAGTTATACTTTACAAAATACACAAAATAGTACAGAAAACACTTATTTCAACAATTTGAGTTGGTAAAGAAAGAACGTGGACTGTTCCTCTAGGTTTTAATTTACAGAAGAGTGATGTTTGAAGATGTGTTATGCTTGGAGGTAAGACCTTTGTTACAGTATTCCTGAGGACTAGCTGGAGACTTTAACTCCTGAATCAATTGTATAAACTGTACAGTGTTCAATAGTGTGAGTGCCATTCCAACAGTGTCTCACTTGTGTCGGGTTGTAACCGATGGGTCTCCCTTATTGGTCACAGCTTTAAAATCGGAAGGGGATGACTATTACATCAACGGGGCCTGGACCATCGACTGGCCCCGCAAATTTGACATTGCAGGAACAGCATTTCATTACAAGAGGCCCACAGATGAACCAGAATCACTAGAGGCTTTGGGAGCCACCACAGAAAACTTGGTTGTTATGGTGAGTAGCTCTCTGTGGTTGATTCTTTATTGAATTTTGCTATCTAAAATTTTGTGTTACTTTTTTTACACGTTTGAGCAAAAATAGTCTAATAATCAAGCCATCCTAATGATACAGATAAGTGGGACTGTGTTTCAACACATTGTTTGAAGGGTCCACATCTATGTACAAACCTCACATGAACTCCAACTAGCGTTTTCAAAACGTTTTTTGTTAATATGTTTTTGCTCTGAAAACCTCTCACTGGTCAAATGAGACATCTCACATACACATGTAACTGCATAAGTGTGTGTGTGTTCATTCTGAAAAACCCACTGTTTGGTCTCAGTAACCAACACAACAAGCCATTGTGGCCTACACTGGTGAGCATGGCTTTCCAATTTATATCACACATACACACACAGGTAAGCATTTTAGGAATAATATTATAAACATACTAGATAGTTTGTCAAACAAAATAACAACAAACAGTGGAATGGAAATATAATATATGTATGCATACATGTTCAAATAGATTTTTTATTTCTCTATATAGGGACATAAATATGAATTCCAACAGAAGTTTGAACAAAATAGCTTATA
Source organism: Yasuhikotakia modesta (assembly GCA_036877545.1). Classification (NCBI taxonomy): domain Eukaryota; kingdom Metazoa; phylum Chordata; class Actinopteri; order Cypriniformes; family Botiidae; genus Yasuhikotakia; species Yasuhikotakia modesta. The sequence continues at coordinate 37,435 of JBAJNP010002054.1, read as the reverse complement.
GTCAAACAACAGTTTCTTTACATTTTCTTTCTTTCTTTCTAAAATAACTATTTTTAGAAAGATATTTTTGAATGTGCCCAAAATAGATTTGTCTTTCTGTAATTAAACCAAGACCAACTTCCTCTGGCAACATTCCTGGTGAGAGCAACAAAAATTTCAAACAAATAACTGCCCACTACAGGTGCTATTACAGGAACAGAACCTGGGCATCCACTACAAGTTCAATGTGCCAGTCCAGCTGACAGGAAGTGGCGACAATGAAGTGGGCTTCTCCTGGCACCACATGCCCTGGACTGAGTGTTCAGCTACTTGTGCAGGAGGTGAGCTGATGAACTGTTTACAATTACATCCAGCTGTATAGCAACCTTATAAATTGTCTTGTGGGAAAACTTGACTCTGATTGGTCAGGTAAACAGTTTCCATTTTCCTCTTTTGCTGTGCTAGTCTTGTATATTTGCAGTCTTTAGTTAAAAAAAGTGTGCAATTGGGAGACGCTTTTATCCAAAGTATCTTACAGTGTACTTACAGTATAGTGTACACTTTATAATTTTTTTGTGTGTGCATATAATCGAACCTACAACCTTGGCATTGTAAGCTGCAAGTGCTGCCTTAATACTTAATGTTCATTTATTTATTTGGTAGGTCATGGTATTATAAATGAATACTATAAATCATATAATGGATAGGCAGCTAAATATTTTGTGATAATGACCTATACAATACCCCTTACTTAAAGTACATTAGATATGGATCAGTCAGCTCAAACATTAAAAATATGTAGACAAAGTGTTCTTGAATGACTGTGCTGTGTCATTTTTATGAATGTATTGGTAATAGAGGCTCTCAAATGATACATTCCACTATGGATCATACATTTTTGTAATTCATTGTGGTTATGTTGCTAATGTACAACTTGTGCAGGGAAAAAACTGCTGCCTCATATTTCAGCATTTGGATGTTGTAGCCACATATAAATGAGGGGCCTCACCTCAAATATGACCAGACTGCTCAGGCCTCAAGAAATAAATTGCTTTCTTCCAACAATAAATAGTTTTCCTCTCTGCTGTTTTCAAGCATCGCCATTGAAAACATTTAAAATGCTTGTTATATTCTGCCAAAAAATGCAAACATTAGAGGCTAGTCAGTGAAGGGTTTCACTCCATTAAGCGCTCCATGAAATCAAACTCATTTGTTGCTCAACTCATTTAAACACATTTTGGTTTATTTGAAAATACCCCAGGGCAACACTTATGTCATTTGTGAAATTCTTGTTATAAATACAGCGTCTGCCACTGAAGTCTGTTGTGCTGGCAAGTCACACAGGAAGCGTTTAAACAAGCCAAAAGATTCTGTAATATAAGAATTTAAGATTCTGTAAAATAGAATTTAAATTCTATTCTTTAAACAAACTTCATTGTTGCCATCCAAAATGGATCTTATCACTTTAATCATTACAACAACAGTAATAACAGCCTTAAATAAACTGGTGTCTTGAGACATTTGCCCTCTATTTATCTTGAGTACATTGAACATAAAAGTTTCTACTATTACCAAAACATGTTTTCCCAAAGTATTTTGTTATTTAAGTTAACCATTCAAGATCTTATATCCACCTCACTGGGTGGTCTAGCACACCGGCCAAGCTTAGCATAAACCGGACTTAACTGTAGGCTAATGTGTTTCCTTATAGCCCCCAAAGAGCTTGTGGTGTTGCGATCACAGCGTTGTGCAGTAATGTGCCACTGCTGTGGTAACTTTCACTTTTCACATCTGAGAGCCAAAGACGTTTTCTCTGTAAAAGTCATTCTCCAAGACAATTGCTTAAACCAAAACTTACACACCTAGGTACAATGCAGAGGGAAAAATAATATTGCTTTCATACCTCAGAGTGCTGTGTCAACAAGTGGCTCTCCAGAGTAGAAACACAGAACAAGTTTTACAAGCATGTTGACCACACAGAGCTCTGTGCTTTAGCTGCCGAAGTGTCAAAAACTATTTCTGGGCTGGAGGTGAAAGGAAAGAAAAATGAAGTGTTATTGTCTGCTTACAGGGTCTCAGAAGCAGGAAGTGGTTTGTAAAAGGCTGGATGACAGTTCAGTGGTCCAAAACAGCTATTGCGACCCAGACAGCAAACCTCCAGAAATTCAAAGACCCTGTAATATTGAGCCCTGCCCACCTGAGTGAGTATAATGTACATTTTAAAAGCACATAGAATAAAATAACACTTCCTTTGTCCTCATAGCACCTCAGCTGTAAAGACCTTCTTTGAGGACAACTTTAGAACATGATCCATTTCTTCATGTTACCATTTTAACTTTGATGCCAAAACCTTAAAGGCATTCCAAAAAGTATCACCTGCATTTAATTATATTGGCTAGTGGACTATATAAGCCCTTAAAGGACAATGTGCATAAATGTGTAGATGCGTATGTGGGGATCCAGGTGTGCTAGCACTCATTTTCAATGGGGCGAGCAATGGAGCCGTTAGGTTTTTAAATTGGAAGAAGGATTTAAATGGATTTGGCTCCTCGACTCCAGTGTCCTGCCAGTGGAGGGTTTAATGAAACTGAACCACAATATGGGCATCACAATAACAATCTAAAATCTATTTTGATCTTTAGATAATATCAAAGGCATGCGACTCAAAATAGTTATAATGGTCATATGAGAACACCCAGTTGTTTTGTGTAAGGTAATTGTTTTCTAACGATCTTACAGATAAAGGCTGATTTTATTTCATTATTCATTTATGCTCTGCCTAATTTTATTTTACTTGTGAGAGTTTTTACATTGCTGAGTAAACACAAGCTATTTGCATGAAATATAAGACACTCAATACAAAATCTTAATACATTCTCAGTATCTACGGACATGCAGGAATGCGAACAGACTACAAGAAACCTGCTCCATCTGAAAAGCCACACAGATGATAAAACTAATTTATATAAAGTGTCTGTTTTATGGGCCAATGAAAGGAAAGAATGTCTAATTTTGCCAAATTAGGTGAACTTGAACAAATTTCAGTTCAAGCTATAAATAGCACTGGTGATATGTATGTGCATTACAGGTGGTTTATAGGGGACTGGTCAGAATGTGGAAAAACCTGCGACGGAGGCATCCGTACACGAACTGTCTTGTGCATCCGTAAAATGGGACCATCCGTGGAAGAGACTTTAGAAGACAGCCACTGTCTGACACATAGACCAATAGAAAAAGAGTCCTGCAACAATCAGTCCTGCCCACCCCAGTGGGTCACTCTGGATTGGTCAGAGGTAAATAGATTATTATTATTATTTGCTCATTATTATTAATGTCATTAATTACCAAATTATTTTATTGATTTTTGTTTTCTTGGGTTTAATTATAGTGTACTCCGAAATGTGGTCCTGGCTTTAAACATCGCATCGTTCTGTGTAAAAGTAGCGACCTGACCCAAACCTTACCCCCTGCCCTCTGTTCTGACTACAACAAACCTCCGGTCCGCATACGTTGCAGCCTGGGACGCTGTCCACCGCCACGCTGGATCCCTGGAGAATGGGGACAGGTACAGGGAGAGCTAACAGTTTTGTACACCCTCAGAATCACATCTTTGTTGCTCAAATGTTGCTCTTCTATTGCTCAAATACTTTAAGTTCAAGTACCAACCTTGTCTCAGATGTTTCTTCAAAAGATAAATGAGAAGACACAATGACACAATTGACAAACAACAGAGCTATATAGTTAATGTGGATTACTCTGAGAAATATTTTTTGTCCCTGCTGTATTTTTTTACTTTTTTGGGTGCAGAGACTTGGGCAATCTAAACGCACAGTTTAAGACCATATTGAGACCTTTGCTGGCACTCTAGAGGAGAGACGCTTTACTGAGATTAGGTCCAGACTAAGCAAAATATCAAGAAACATACCATTTTCTGAAGTTACTGGAACTGTTACATGCAGACTTTTATATGATTATTTGGAGTGCTGTGTATGACGTTTTAAAACAAATAAGGAAAAAGTTCAGCATTTTTAATCAGCAGTCTACGTCCAGTACATCTGAGGCAGACTGTTTTAACACAGCATGAAAAAGACCATGTGTTTAGTTGACGTCAACAGAATTTACACTCAGATGATAAACTTCGGTCTCTGGAAAGCCAGTGACGTGTGTTTATGAGTGACAGCGACCAGGAGTGTGAAAGTTGTGCTAATATTATTCAGGTTGTTTGAAGATTTCTGTCAGAGCCAAGAACATCTTTTGAAAAGAAGACAAAAGATCTTCTTTCTAGTCAAGTAAAATGAGGGTTATGCCTAGAATTTGTGCACTCAGCAACCCACAGAATTTGCAAGGGAAACAGAATATTCAGAAAAGTATATTAATTTGTAATGCTTAAAGAAACATAGATGGGGTCAATAATTTGTGAATTTGTGAAATTTCTTTTGTGGTTCCAGCAGCATCAACTAGAATTGCAGAGAATTTGACTAGAATTTGTTGAGTTAGAAGTTGAGTTAGAAATCAATGCAACGTAACAAAATTTTAGAGATTTGATGTAAGAATAGTGTTTTCTAGATATTAGGCTGTGAAAGGAGAAAATATGACACATTGAATATGTGAAAAATTACACGCTTTGCTACATAATGACTTACGTCATTATGCATACATAATGAAGATCCCCATTACTGAGATTTATCAACTAAAAATAAACGTGGAAATAAACATGTCTCAGTCCATCCTTGGGTTTTTAGTTATGTCTTGTGGAAATATCAGTTTTGTCTCAGATGTGTCACCTACAATTTTATATGAAAAAATACATAAAGATTCTAAATGGATGCAGGTGGCCTAACTAAGATCACTTTATGTTTGAAGAACTTGATGAGAAATGCTTGGGTTCATATTGAGATTCTTTTAGACCGGGGGTGCCCCCTGCTCCTGGTGGGCCAGTGTCCTGCAGAGTTACCCTTCAACTGGCCTAAACACCTGCCTGGAAGTCACTAATCTGCTTAGTAAAGCCTTAATAAGCTGGTTCAGGTTTGATTAGGGTCGAAGCAGGATTGGGAACCTTGGCTTTTAAGATCTTGCAGACTTTTAAGATCTTATCAAATCTGAGCAGAAAGAGACATTGTTATGACTCAGTTATGTGTTTAACTGAGAAGAGATAAAATAGGAAGGCTGGAAACTGTGAGGTGTCTTTACCACAGTCTCTGTGAGGGGTCCTCACTGTGGGGTCTTACATGTGTTTATGATCTGGGTGTTAGCAATGCAATGTCGGCATTTCTGTGGCATCCACACTACCTATTGTACTAAAGTGACTAATAAGTTAATTTTGGTATTGTATTGGGTAGCTAGGAAACCCTTCAGTTTTCCATTGAATCAGTGTGCTACATCATTGTTAAAGACTACTGGAATACATCTCTGACTTTCACCTCAGACAGTTGCAATTTACTGCCTGTTGTAACATCATCCCTCTAATGTGGAACAGCTGACAGAAGTCAGAGACTCAATTAAACTTATGCAGTGACATTCCACAAGTAGCTCTTGGTCCTCTGAGTTCCTCTGAGGGCAGGATTCATAAGTGTGCCACAAACAGTCTGATGCAATTGCAGGAAAGTATAGAATCAACTGCTTTTTATAGTTATGTGACATGGTTTACAGGGCAATATTAAAGGCTTGTTGTGTTTGTGTGTGTCTGTCTCCAGTGCTCTGCTCAGTGTGGACTGGGCCAACAAATGCGGACCGTTCAGTGTCTCTCATACACGGGACAGCTTTCCAACGATTGTCCAGAGTCTCTACAACCCAATACAATGCAACAGTGTGAAAGCAAGTGCGATGCCACGCCCATCTCCAGTGGCGATGGTAAGTTAGTTACTCTCATGCTAATCATACAAAAGAGTTAGCGACCTGTATGACGGCTCACATGAGCTTCATTTTTCTCTGATTAAGGTGTTGAAATGAAGGCAAATAAGGAGGATACTGTAATTAGGATTCCGCATACTGCCACATTAATGCATATGGCTATACTATGAATCAGACTTCTCTATTTTTATGATGTAGATAGTGTCATTTCCATATGAGGCTTGATTTCAGGCCCTGAGTCATGGACTTTTTGACTTCAAGGAGGTCTGTTGAATTCTTTAGTACCATACCTTTAGCTAAGGCAATGTTGTGCCGGACTATAAAGTAAAAAAACTATAAAGTAAAAAAACTATAAAGCTTGGTGTTTATTTTGTAAAGGTGTGAAGCGATTCTGGATGGTGATCTTGAAGACCTGTGGCGGTTTAAGAGAAGCTGTCCTCGCATGGGTCCTGGCTGGGGGTGCAAGTACCTCGCACACAGAAATAGATGTGTAGAGGTTGCAGGGGTATTAGCTCCAAGCCATGAACTTTGAGCTTAATCATGAGATTTATTTCAGTGCAGTTGTCCAGGTTATAAATTTAATAAGATAGAAATAGAGGATTAGGAGTCAACCTGAGAAAACTTCCAACCACACCACAGCATCAAACAGCATTGTTGCTCAATGTCACACAGAAAGGTGTGGAGATTGTTTGTCGATAGCCTATTAAGGCCCCTTGTTTCCTTGGATGATAAAAATATTGGGCCCCATCTCTGAAGTTTTGTCTGACTCCAGAAAAAAAACACTTGAAGAAAAAAGCAATAAACTTTGATTTGTGTGTATTGCAGACCTGACCTCTTGCTGTTTAGTTACAGGTCTGGCTATGTGAGGCTAGCTGCCAAGTTACAAAGACAATACAGATGAACATTAGCTCAGGCAAAGAAGTGGAAAGTATCCATTGAACTCTGCTGTCATTGCGTGACACTCTGGAACATGATGAAGAGAATTATATAGGTCAGTAATTGTTGTCTGAGTGACAAGAGGATGAGCTCTGAGCATTTGAAACTCATCAGTCATGTACTGATTACCTTTTGGATTCACACAGACAACTGACATATGACTCTCGTTCTAGGAACCCAAACGGTTTTCCTCATAGGAAATATGAACATGCTTTTCATTAAAAGATGCAAAGGAACACAAAGTGACTAGTAATACACAAAGTGCTCAGTGAAAGAATCCGTCTACCCTTTGTTTCCAGGACATTCTGCTTAGTTGTGTTAGCGTTTATGCCATTGAACTGCTCGGTTTCTGTGTTCTGTATCAAAGTTCTGCATCATCGTTCAACAGAGACCTACCTATTGTTTAACATGTGATTTCTAAACCAAAGCTTGTCTCTCCCCTTGTGTTCCTCACACCGGTTTTTCTGCTTTGTCCATTTTATTCAGTGCTTCATTCCTTCTTTTCTTTTCCCTTAGAGTGCAAAGATGTAAACAAGGTGGCATATTGCCCATTGGTGCTGAAGTTCAAGTTCTGCAGCCGTGCTTACTTCAGACAGATGTGCTGCAAGACGTGCCAAGGACATTGACCCTGTGAGGGGAAGCAAAGACAGATGCTGACAAAAGAGAGAGAGTGAAGAAGACCAGCGCTGGGCACCATAAAGGCTTTTCTCTCTCAGACACATACACACCCACACACTCAAAAACACACACATTACAGGACACACACACACAACTGCTTGTTTAGCCCTGTGTGCCTAACCACTGCTCAGCACTGTGCTGACAACTTTTGTTTTTCACTTCTGTGAAGTGTGAATGTATAAAAATGATCATTATTGTTGTTATTTTTATAATAATAATAATAATAATTGCTATTGGTTATTATTATTATCAATGTCTTTCTGTTGTTATAATCCAAAGTGCTGGACACATCAATTGCAGACGTACGGCAGAGATTTACTTCAATGTAAAGAGAAGTTAGTTTAAGAGACTTTCCCCTGGGTCTGACGTACCTGCTTTATGCAGTTTTTTGGCTGTTCACACTGACAGATTGGTTGAAGTAACACAGGACCTAGAAGTTATCAGTTTTTACTGGCCAACGCTTGTGTTGTGACAACCAATCAGAGTATAGAATGAGTCTAGAAAGGTCACACCTGCTAGACAATGGCATTGTTAGTGTGAATGTACTTTACTTATATATTTAAATGCATGTATATTGAAATCAACTTGTATTAAAAGTATACAATCTATCAGTTCATGAGCCCATTAGTGCTGCTAGCGACATACTCTACCAGTTAAGCTATGGGACCTTCTAAAGTTGACAGCCCTAGTTGCCACATTTTAACAATAACTTGTAATAAGAGCCAGGAGATGAAGGAAACAGGGTAGTAGGATCAGACACTTACGCTGAATTTGTGCTGAACAAGTTCATGACCATAGCCAGAGAAATTCCCCATTGTCTGAAACTTGAACAAGGGCTAAAATCAGATTCAAAGGGGTCTTTTCTATTATTGCCTCTAGCATTATTGTGGACACTAGAGACAGACAATAATTGTAATTGTAAAATGCTTTATGGACTTTAAATTCTTCAGTTTTGATATTTGCATGGCTGCTTTGAGGCCTGGCATGGTCCAAATGCAATCCTGTTAGCATAAAATCTGTGCTGCAACCTTGCTCCATCACATTATCACATGTGTTTTATCAGCATGTCAATAACTTACTTAACGATCCCCAGAACTGTTATCTTAATGCGTTAGCCAAGTTAAGTAAATGGCTAGTGCCTGGGTCAGCTGCCAGACTCCACAGATCCGGTCTACCAACAACTACCTCCCAACAGTTCTTCCTTCCCAGAGTTCACACTTCTTCCAGTCCATACTCTTAAACACAAGTGCACAAACCCTTTAAACCATTCATACTCAATGGTGCTTCTCTTCCAGTGCTGCAGGTGGTTTGTTTTACTTCTTTTGCTCACTATTTGATTGGACAGTTCATCTGGTCTCATGGTGCTATAAAACCCTGATGCAGTTCATGCAGTCTATGCAACTGACAGAAAATTAAAGACAGTTTGGCCCTGTTCCAAAAACCAACTACACTACAGCAACTACAACAGCAGCAAAACAAATGTCACAATAAAAAATGTGAAATTTAAAAATAGCTCAGTCTAACAAAAGAATAAATATTTTGTCCAACATACAAAAGGTGAGCCTGTTGTTTTATGCTTGTTAGGGATAATAAGTAATAGTTCACCCAAAAATGAAAATTTGTTGTTGAAAATTTACTCCAAGATGAAGTGACTTATTCCTTTAGCAGAACAGTGAAAGAAGATTTTTGGGGAACTCTTTTGGGGAAAAAACTTACCTCACAGGTCTTGTGCAAACATTCCACTATCAATGTATTTTGCATCTATCTACTTCTATATCTTTCACTAAGTGACCATTACATGATACATTACAAGACATCAGAAGGCTTCAATTTTACAACTCAATTCAGTGATTACATTAGAATTTGTCAATCATACAATGTTATACTTTTGCTGCTGCTACTATTTGTAGTCACAAACACAACATTTATCAACCATGTATTGCCGAAACTGGGCTTTGTAATATCCTGAAGCGTGACATACAAGTTTACTGGCTTTGGAACATGGACACTATAGATGCAATGAATACAGTAAGACACGCAACGAAACTGGTACTTGTCGCTGTGAACTTGTGTCCTGGAATGTCACATTGTTTAACTTGTACCTAAATGAGAGCGTTTTGCATTTCTTGTGAATAGTTGCTTACATTTTATATACAGTATTAATGTTGGTACACTGTTACTAATTTTTTTATTTGTAAATGATATGCTAATTTATTGCCTTGTGTCACTTGTCTCATGTATGTTTCACTGCATGCCAACTGAAATCTAGTCTAGTGAATACAATGTGCTGAAATGTGTCCCAATCCTGTTTCAGTCTTGGTTAAAATAATGTGAGTTTGAATGTGTCTTAATAGCTACTAGAGCAAACAAGACAGAATGCTTTGGTGTGAGTTAGTGCGTTTGGTTGTCTGATAATAGTAAATGATGACAAAGGAAAAGATATTTCCATAATAACTTTAACATTCTCAGTCCTTTGGCTTGCACCATTGGTGAATCCCACAATATGTATTGGATCATGAATAAAATTACTTTACAAGGGTTGCGTTTGCTTAAGATATTATTGTCTGTGATTTCCCACTAATGGTTAAAGTATCTAAATGAATTTACTGCTTAAGAACAAGAGATCAGTCATTAAAAGTTAAATTCACCCCAAAAAGGGAAAGTCTGTCATTCTCTGTCACCTATATGATTCTTTTTCTTCCATTGTACACTAATAATTTTAATGTTGCTGAGTTTCCAGCTTGCTGTCTTTAATATTAGGAACTAAAGCTTTGTTGCACAAAAACAATAAAATATTGCATAAAAATGGTTCATGTAAAACTGCTTGGCTCTATTCCAGTACATATTGTCCTACTTGGTGTAATGGTGATTTTAATGTAGAGCCCTTAGACGCCGACTGTCCTATTTTGTCTAAAGCAACTGCTTTGCAACACCAGAAACACTTGGTGTCTCTTGCTTAGACAAAGTCTGTTGCTTAGAAAAAGAGAGAGTGTGACAGAAAGAGAAAAAGACAGAGGATTAAGAATGTCTTAGCAGCTGGCTGCAACTGTCGGCTACGATTGGGATGTTTACATGTTGGCTCTTAGCGCAGCCACAACAAAGACAAAGCAAGACACCAGAGCCACTTGCCAAGAATCAATTCCGTTCTTTATCTGCTTGTAAACTCAAGAAATAGACAGATATGTCAAAAGAAATAATGATATAGTGTTACAGGACCGCTCTTTTCAAAATTTTAACCATTTTATGTTATAACAGCACAAAACATGCCAACAAATTTATGCTGATGGCAACATAATTGGTTTTGCCGCCTCTCAAAAGTCCAAGGTAGGACTCTTGTTGTTAGTTTAAAGGGGATGTGCATACGGCAGTGATCAAAAGACACGCTGGCAAGATCGCACTTGCGTTTTGTAGTTACCCAAAACAGATGTTTATCTTTAAAGGTTCTCGGAGATGAACAAAGGCTTTGTTTGCTCAGGAGTATATGGCTGAGCAGTTGCCTGAAAGTGTGTGACTATGGGCCCTAATGTGGTCTTTTTCACCAGTATATGAAAACACATCAAACTTAAAATTTATGAACGCTGAAATTTTAAAAGATTAGTTTGAATAAACACAAGCTTTGTGGTGTGAATGACCACAAAGGACCCACCTCATGGCTCACCTAATTTATAGAACATACACATTTCTGCTACAAGTTATCTATTTTTACAATATGTTATCTAAATAACAAAACTTTTCAGTAACAAAACTAACAAAACATTTTCAGTTTTTACAGCTGCAGCAGGTGAAAACATTCACGGCATTTAACACCATTAAATTTGTTATAGTTCCTGGCATAGTTATATCTGCCTATATATTTTCTCTTGGATGTGTCCAATACCTCTCACAAAAATGCTGTAACAATGTGAAATTACAAAAGCTGTGTTCCAAAATATATTGAGCGTTTACTTTGTAAATGTGGCAGTCCTAGAATGTACTTCAATGAGCTCAGTGGAAATGTCCCTTATAAACATACTGTAGTTCTGAACATTGTTCGGACTAATTTAAAAATACCCACTTTACCCAAAAATGTTTTACCCAAAAATGTTTGCATAAGATGTACATTTCTTAAAAGCAATATACTAACTTCATTGATGTATGTATGTATATGTATACAGTATATGTGTAAGTTAGAATGCTGCTTTAGAATAGGCAGTTGTCTTTGTAGTAAGTAGGCAAGGCCTTGTATTCAGTTTATAAAGACTCTAAAATAATAGCATGTGTTTTCCAAGAACAGGGACTTCAGTGAGGGAACTCACTGGTGGTTTCAGTAAAAATGTGTAAAAGGGATGCAAAAGTGTTCTTAGTTTTAAATAGACATATGATTATAAGAACTGATACCAGACCTTGCAAATTCCAAAACAGGCACAACAAAGAGTTACAATGCATAAGAATAAATTGCATTTGACCAATATGAATAAATGGTGATATGACTGATTCCACCTGGTTGGGTTCAAATGAAGGAAAGGGTTTTTTTAGGAGAACTCTCCTTTTAATTCAAACCCATGGGTCACATGCATTAAATGGCTCATGCAGGTCTGGAATCACGTTTGGGGCCTTTCAGAGAATTTGTGAAGTGTTCCAAAGAATTCTGGCTGGTCTGAAGCAACTGTTTTTGAGATAAATCACACTGGGCTGGGCTGGCACACCCTTCTGCAAAGGGATAGACAGGATTTCTGCTGCCCCTGGCTGCAATAATCTAGTCCACAACTTTATGGTCTGCAAGATGTTAACCAATCAGATGCAGAAGAAGCTGATATGAAGAGGTGTGAGAAGTTTGATCAAATAGAAAATTGCTCTTGACCGCAACAAATATTCCTCCAGTTCTTCCAGCCTGCTGGAGTGCTACTGTTAAGAGCTATTGAGCAGAACTTGTTGCCCAGATAGTGTTGGTGGAGACTCTGCACTCACACCAAGGGTATGACATGAGGGAACTGCCCTTATTTGAGGGTTGTGTTATCAGTAACTACTATCAGCTGAGCTGGAGGCTCCTCTGGGTTGCATCTCTACTCTGTTACCGCAGATGACTTCCATATTGCAGCACTTTGGAGAAGATCAAAGCCAAATGGCTACTGAGTGACAAGCTGGACAGCATCAGTCTTGCTTCATGTTAACAGAGCTCTTACCATTGGAAAGAGTGAGAGGAAGGAGTTAGAATTACCAGCTAATTGCTTTTTTGTGTTAGCCACCTCCTTAATTTGTATGTGGAAAAGAACAAAAGACTTGTTCTTTTCCATACAATAACAATTAGCCTGAAAGGATAAAAAATACCACAAGGTCATCAAAACATTTGATGAATATTCTGTGGTTCATGAAGCCCTATGATGGTTTTGTGTAAAAAAAACAGATTAAAATTGTCATAATGTACCGGTAAAGTAATAAAACTTAAAGTAGACCAGATTTATATCCATTACTTTGGTGCAAGCTTGCCTGTTTTGGAGCCTGACTGGCAGTTACCATCCACTTTAACTGCATGGAAAAGAGGAACCAGGACTTTCCTGTAGCTGATTACCTCACAGAAAAAACATATTTAAAGTGACAACAATGATGGCTGAATTACAGAATTGTGCATTGGGACAAACAAACTGCATGGATACCTCACCTTGAAGTGTCATTTTTGTTACACTTTTTTGTGTCCCGGAAAGAACATGCAGGTAAGCAGATTAACTGTACTGCAAATCAATAGTCAATCACTTCTGAAAAGAATAGAAATGTTAGAAAAGAATGATGTTGTTGTTATTGGAGTGCAACTGTAGGTTTCAGGAGATTATAAACATCTTTGTTGATTTCTAAAAAATGTTTCTCTTATACTTATATTAGAAATATTGAGTAAATATTTTAGGATAAACCAGTCATGAGCACCAAAGTGATGCATTATGGTTCCATAGTTACTACTCAGAAAAAAGTGAATAGCATTTAGCATCTGAATGAGGATACATTTGATTAATAAGCTTTTTAAATTATCTTAAGAGTTTTAATTAAAATTTTTAATAGTACCAGTAGTAAAGAGTTCAATACCAAACAGCTACTAAAGAATAGTTTGTAAATCCCTGTGGAAATATACTAATACCAAAGCTGATAAGAAATTAGGCCATTATTGTTGTGCTCCATATTGTTTATGCAAATTGACAAAACAAAACTACAGAACTGTCCTTTATAAAATGCTTACATAGTGTTTAATATTCACTTATTTTATACCTTTTATTTTATACTTATTATATATTTTATACTTATTTCTTATTTTTACCTAATCATCATTATGATATAAAAGACGTAACAAGATATTTAGTAAAATTTAATCTCAGCAAAGGATCCACATCTTTCAACGGATTCCAATCCAGGCGGTTTCTGGGAGGTTTCTGATTTCTTCAGCTGTGGTTCTGGCAGTGTCTGCATCTTAAGACTTCCTCTGCACTGCCAAGAACTGCTGTGCAAAGTCTTTAACAGAATCACCAAGTGAGCCTCTTTGGAAGGTCTTTCACATCTCCAGATGGTTCAGCCACCAAGGCCCACATCTGGACTACTAGCGTAGACATCATCCAACCCAGGGCATGTGCAATGACCCTTTGTCACCCTGAGAGTGAGGCTGATGCCTTAAACAGTTTATACAAACAACTGGAGACCACAATAGGTACTTATAGGCATGCTGTAGCAGTGAGAGCTTATCCACTGATGGTTTATAATCATTCATGGCTATCTGAGCAATTAATTACCACATCCACTGGAACAGAGTCCTTTTCTAATACTTTATGCCAGGATTTTAAAGCAATCCTGGGTCACCATCATTTTTTCAATACCACCTGCCAGTTTATCTTCTAATAATAACCAGATGTGATTGGGGCTCCCAAGAGAGAACCCTGCTAGTGTCTATTAACTTAACACTGGAGTAAATAACAGAAAGAGATCCCTGGCCATCCCTTGTTTAAAAGGTATGAGTTGTTCATTAATTGTTTTCCAATTTTTTTTCACCTACATTCTTGTTTAACTCCAATGGTAAGGAATATATTCAGACAGACCTTAAAAGGAAATATTGTTATAGACTTAAACTCCAGCACGCCTTCCTTTTAGCTCAACTGGTGGAGCATTGCGCTAACACCGCAAAGGTTGTGGGTCCGATCCCAGGGGAAGGCAAGTCCTGATAAAAAATATGTGTACCTTGAATTCACTGTAATTCAGGTGGATAAAAGTTTCTGCTAAATGTAAATGTAAACAACAATGGTTAAACAACAATGTTAATTTGATGCGAAACATAATTTAAGGTAAAATATTTTTGAGGTTTCCTTTTCAGAGTTTAACCTTGGTCTCGGTTGTTGACTAGGACTTAATTTATATGTTTTGACTGTTTCCTTTCACTGCTTCAAGAAGTTTGGTAAATCATTCCATATCTGGCTTGTGAAATTTCTTTAGTACCAGAGTCTTTGTGAGAAATTTATAATGAATTCACTTGTCTGTTGAGTACTACAGGAAAATGAATGTGTTTTTGATAATGGTTTAAATTACAAACTCGATTCTGCCTGCAGTGACTCTAAGACAAACATGCTTTACAGATGAGAGTGTTCAGATTTTTTTAATTAATAAATAAAACATTTTTATTTTTAACACTTGAAATTGAATTTTATGACTTGTTCAGTCACCTGTTAATAAATTTACTTTTACTTATGCATTTTTTGTCATTGACATCGATTCAGTTTAAAATAGTAAGATCGTAAAAATGTCTTATCATTTCAGCATCCTGTTTAAATTGTTAGCAAAGTGCGGCTGTGGTTTATTCTAAGCGATGTACCACACGTATGCCCAACAACCAGTAGAGTTTAACCAATGTGAAATCTTTCACTGCCCCTCTGGGATCATGCCTAAAGTTTCATATGGAACAAGAAGAGGGTTAATGTTACAACACAAGAGCCGCGTGCCAAAGCCACTGCAAATTTAAACCAGGTGAGATTCACCAAAGCCAGTACTGACTTACTGAGGGAGGCTGTTTTATGAAACCGCTGGGTCTGCAATTTCAAAACATCATGACACCATGTACATGGTTGGGGCAGTGTAACAAGAAGATTGATTTTGATGATGACTTGCATTGGATTAATAGTTGCTTTAGGGAATTTTATATCACGTTGAGACTTGTCCACGTAGGTTGAATGAGATCATGAATGAATTAATCAACTAGGTTGCTGGATGATCATCCGTCCCTAATGGCTGGTGCTTGATGCTCCATGAAACAGTATTTTTAAACATCGCTGGACAATATGTCATGATAAATTCTTTGAGCTGGTTTATTTCACCATAGACATGTGCGTTTTGCATTACTCTAGGTATTTAACGGACAGGTTAAACTGTGAGGCTCAATTCAAGGCAGATGTGGAGTGGATACAGTTTTAAGTGTGTTGTCAGAGTTTCTGCAGACCAGCTTTTTGTACGATGGCGTGGAGGTGGAGATACATGATGACATCTGAACGAGGGTCTGTAGAGGCCAATGTCAGCATCCACTTCTCAAGCCCTTCCATACCAGTCAAATAAAGTTAAGATACCATAATACCATTTAAAACCTGTTTATTTATGTTCTTACATGAACCAAGAATGTTCTGAAGTACTTCTTTCGTATTTTGTACTGTTAAAACATCTGTCAATTTGACTAAATTTACATGGTTAATGTGTCAAATTTGTTTATAGAAATCTTAAATAAATGTTACAAAAATGTTTGCTTCCAGTTTTAAATTAGATTTTTACATCCACGTTTTTAATGTGGTCTCAGACTGAACGTGAATCTCTCTGTATATTTAAATATTTTAAGATAATTTAATCATTTTGAGATATTTTAATGAGGCAACAAAGTACCTCAACATTAGAAATAATGACTTTTACAAAAAAATTACATTGTAATTTTCAAAATTTCCTTATTTTGAGAGGGCAAACTTGTTCTTAAAGTTTGTTTATCTGAAATTCAGCAATAAAAGCAATAAGAACATTTAGAAATAAAGAATTTGCTGCATTTTCAGACTAAAATAAACAACTAAAAACAACTGATACCAATGTCTGCATTGTTATCCAGCAGAACTGATGCAAACAGTGTCTTATTTCAAATAGGTGTCTGCAAATGTCCCCTATATTTAACTATCTGCACATGGAATGACCATTAAAGTATCTTCATAGCTAGAAATGCTTTCTTCTATTGGTAGGAGTCACTTCAGCCAGAAAGGTTACGCCACGTGTGTTGGATATGTCTCACCTCCTGGCCTTCTTTTCCTTCATGAGTTCCTGCTATCCTCTCCTCTTGTTGACGGGGTTTTGTGGATCGTATATCTCAAGCATGTCTTCGTCTCGCATGTTGGCATCTTTTACCTTTCTGGTTTGTTCATCAAAGTGGAGAACATGGGCCATCCTAAATCAAAGGGGGAAGCAGAGCTCAGTTCAAAAGAACAAAGTAACGCAAGCCATGGGCCACTAAATCATCAAAATCAGACTTAAAAGTGGTGGAAATTTCCCAATGGAATGGATAGGAGCAGACTTTCACAAACAGCCACAGGTTTTCCTGCTAATTTAAAGGAATAGTACACTCAAAATCTAATTTCTCTCAAAATCTAAAATCTAATTTCTACTTGTGTGGTAAGAAACATACAAGAACATACAAGATCTAAGGCCATCAGTATTAAACTTGATTTGATGTGTTTATAGCTACAATAGTTGATTTTAGTATTCAGCAAATAGTGATTTTAATTCAGTCTGTGCCTCAAACAGAGTTATTGTATATCGGTCTGAAACAACATGAAGGCTAGTAAATTATATTTTAAATAAAGGTTAATGTCATCTTTTTGTTGTTGTTTGTTGTTGTTGAGTCACTTGCCCAAGTTTTTGCAACTTTATTTTTGTCAGCTGTTTTAATTAAAATAGTTTGTTGTGTTGCATCTTTATTACTGACAAAATAAAAATTTAAATAAGAATCCTAATGAGACTTACAACAGTTTTACAACCAATGGAGCACAGGTACTACAGATACAGCCCACAGATCTATCTTTCATCAGTTTTCCTCAGTTCTCACATGATTGGCTGTGGAGAAGACCATCAGCCAGAGAAAACATTCCAGATTCCAGTTGTACACCAATCTCATGAGGAAAACTGAACTAAAACACCTTTTTATTCTAAAATTAGAAACTGCAAAAGACAAGCATCCACTGTGTTATAGGATTTTGTCAGACAGAGATGTCAAAAATGTAAATGCCTTAATACCAATACCAAACTGTTAACCTTAGTGACTTAATTCAGTAACCAAACACCACCAGATTGAAAAGTTATTTAGAATGTTTGTATATATGTGTATTGTGCAGTTATTGTAAAACTGTGTTTAAAACTGTGGCAGAACAGTCTAACCACCAAAACAGAAACAGGAAACACAAACAAAAAATGTAACATGAACACAACATCAAATATCTAAAGAAACCAAAAGAAATTTAAATACATTTACAGACTTGCTTTCCAGTTAAACTCTGACAGCATCTATTGTAATTAGTGTCAGTGTTTTTATTAGGGAAATTAATTTAGATTAGAGTGTGTTCAACAGTGTATTAGTTTATGCTGTGAAAGCTTGAAAATACTTAGTGTCTGGTATTGTAACAACCAACCCAAGATGTAACCGTACAACAGGTGTAGTGAAAACATGTTTAAGTTCCTCTGAAATTCCTAAGGTAAAACAATATTTTGGAGCTGGACTTGGAAGGAGACGCAAGCGCAGTGGGTTCACATCTCACCAGAATCAAGACTTGGAGTCAACCACAAAGTAACTTCAGAAGGGGTGAAACAGGTCATTGTTATACAGCATGGACATGGCTGGATGGGTCTCTGGGGTCTCATTTAAACTGAGAAAGATGCAAAATGAACCAACATTCCACACCTGTTTGAGCTATTCTGGTGAAGTTCAGATATTCTGAAAATCCAAACCCACAGAGCAGGTATCATACTGAACTCATTTGCTCACAAAGTCCAGGGCTGGTTTGATTGAACAAGATGTGACGGCACATTTCAGTTATTCAACAACTCCTGGCTGTCATTTAATCCAGTGCAACTTCTGGTGGTTTCACAGAAGTGTGTCAGAACGTAACTGTAGGAGCTGAAGGAAGATTTTTAGATTGGGCTGGTTCTTTGACTTAATGCAAATGCATGAAGGTATTGAGAACTGAAGCAGTCTCCTCTTAATGATGAGGTTCTCAAAAGTCTCACTTTGGTAAGTAATCCACCATTCTGCTATGTTTGAGCCTTCACAGAACCCCTGGATTCAACCAGAGAGACACATAAAGAGTCTGCATGTTTTTCAACTGAGTTTATGCATGCATGCTTGTGTCCATTTGAAGTCCGTAGGATATGTGACAGCTCATCTAGAATGTCATGGCTTTACTCTGGCAGACTCAGAGGACTCCTGCTGCGTGAAGCAGTCGGTTCTGATAATTTGTCTAGCAGTCTCTGTGATGACAGGCTGTCGGACTCCTCGTCCAGAGTTATGGCTTGTGCAAAATATCCCACCATTTGATTGGAGCTCTTATCAGGAAAGGGCTTCTGCTTGGGCTCAGCCACGATGGGGAGGCCCTAAGAAGCCTCTTCCTGAATTTATTTTTCTTTCGCTTTTGTGAAATAGAGGAGGGTAGGAGTGAGGTCTGGGCTTCTGGGCGAAAGAGATTTTTGTAGACGCAGACACAGATGGAATAGTTCACAATCTGGCCCAGACTTGACTTCCAGTGTCTGACCTGTTGTAACCCATGTTTCATTCTTGGGGTGCACCAGACTTTCAGAAAGGGGTACCAGACTTCCCACTCCTGTTTTTCCAGGACTGGGGGCCTCTCGTTCCTCCTCCTAAAAAACTTGTCTCGAGACCCCACCACCAAACCTCTGAGCGTGGTGGGGGTCCTGAGATAGGAATGACAGTGTCTAGGATGAGGTAACTGATAGGGAATGCCCAGACACCCACCCTTAAAACTCAACTCTTGTTTTGTGCTCACATCTGGTATCTATTGGAACATCTGAGTGGATATTCTCAGATACAAGTCTAAGGTTTTTTTGATGAAAACAGAATGCAAAGAGAAAAAACAGTGTCAGAATTAATTTCCCTGCAGCGGAGCACCGAGCAAAGAGGGAGGATGACAACCTGACAGATCTTTGCTTTATCCTCATGCGTGTCACCGCGGCGGCCATAGCCTGTTCTTGCACACCATTAACATCGATAATTAATCAAGAGTGAAACCATCACTCTCCACAGAGGTTTGCATTTAGCCACATTCTTTACATTTGATTGTGATTTATGATCTTTCTACAAAAGCATTTGTGCTATGAAAAGTTACTGCAGTGACCATGTCACGACCAATTCACAGTCACTTCAAATGCTTTCAATCCAAAACTATCCTCAATTTTCAACTGTAGCTGTATCTATTCATCTATATCTTTAGGTAGTTAAAGAACCAAACAAAGCAAGTAGCACAAGCCGCTACAATTTGATGTTTTAACTTACTGTATGTTTAAATGACTTGCCAGCCTGCTTTCCATAATTCTTGGAAAAACAAGTGCAGTGTGATGCATTACTGAGTAATGTCCAACAGAGATTTGAATTCATTAAATAGAATAACATATTTTTCATTCTGAAAGCCATAAATATGGATGATAAAAATCAGTTTGTAAGTTACCCCTGCCATCTTTGTAGCTGAACAAACACATTAATCCTCATCACATGGAGATTATGGGGAAAACAGAATCAAAGTCATTCTTATTGATATTTGTGTATTTTACAGCACAATCAAAGCTATAACATGCGCCTCATGTACGGCATCAAAACCAGTGCTCTCTTGCGTCTGATTCATTTTGCAGCAACATAAATGTTATCCTGGCTATACTGTGCTGTCAGTAACACACTCGCTCCAGCTTATATAGAAATGCTCAGACCAGGTCAAACAAAAACAAACTAAAGTGTGATTCTCAAACTGTAATATGCACATTCTTATCTAAAAGTATTTTTAAAAACTGTAGAGAAATGTAGAGAATATAGATTGTTCTGTTGGGTGTACAGAAAACACAATGCTAGGTTGTTTGGGCTAATGTTGCTTTGTTTGTGCTGTTTAAGACAGTTGCTACAGCATTCTTGACGGCTGCTAGACATGGCTAAGGTTCCATAGGTTCCAAAAGTTTCTACACCATTCTCTCTGGTTGCTAGTTGCTAGGGAGTTGTGTTGGTTGCTATGTATTGCTTAAGGTGTTCTAACATAGTTGCCAAAAGCAATAATTTTTTTGTTATTCTTGCTTTATTTCTAATATCTGTAAGAAACAGATGATGATCTTACAGCATGATTTACCTTGATGTACAAATATTGTAATACAACAATTGTTATGCTAAAATGCTAAATTAGAACAGTTGAACAGTGTTTAGTCTTCATATTTCACACAGAGTGTAAAAGTAAAACAAAATACAGTAAACTTAATATTTGCTTTATATATTATATTATAATATATTAAAATATATATAATATTTAAAATATATATAACATTTACGCAATTGAAACAACTTTTTAAAAGTCTATGGCTCTAGGAACATTTAAAATAATCAACTTACAAGATTATATGCAGGGCCAGCCTGATTTATGCAATGTTAGTGCTGGTTTGGTGCTGATCAAGCCAGTATAACTATACTGTTGACCATATCTGTGCACCCACTAAACTAAACTATTGGCTTACAATGTGAAGCTGCTTGCCCAAGAAGCCCTTGCTGGTCAAGCCATTTGAAAATCATGTGACACCAGCTTCCAAAACACAACACAGTGCTAATCACCAAGACCTGGTTCATAGCTACCATCTGTTAAAAAGACAACATGCGTCTGACCGCAGGTTGACATGCCCCACTGGGGCCATTTTGAGTGCCACACCCCTGTTGGCTCGCCTGGTGTACGATGGGTGTGACATGTTTCATCTGGGCCCTAAGTCTGCACAGGCAGTTATTTACTTAGTTAAGTCAGCTGAGAAAACTACTTCTCCACAAGTGGCTATTGCAGCACAGCAAAAACAAACACTGCATACTGTTCTAATGGTGTCAGTGCAACCCAGAGCCAAACGCATTACTTGGCCTGGAGAGCGAGGTGGTTCAAGAACACTTAAGGCAAGCAGCTGTGTCTGACGTGAAGAGAGTATGAACATTTTGCTATGTTAGTTCAAATAAACAGTTATGCTAACCTAATGTGAAACAGTAGCTATGCAATGGGACAATCAATGAGGTGTGAGTTATTGAGAATGCATTTGATCACAGATAACTGTGAGTCTTTTAATGCACTAAACCTCTGTAGGAATGAAGAAATCTGTAGAGAACAGAGATAGTCCCACACACCAGCCTTTATGGTCATTCTCACCCAGTTCCTCAATGCTTTTCTATAAGGGTGAGACAACGTTATTGAGATCATTCAGTTTTCAGTTTTAACACAGGCCCTGGAACATGTTTAAAGTTGAAATATTAACAAATCTTTACATATGTTTAAAACCCTCTCACATGAATGAATTGACAGAAACAAGAATGTAACAAATATTTACACATATTCTTAGATTTATTCATTTAGTTACATTTCTTCATTTGGCATACATGGTATACATTTTTTTATCAGTACTTGTGTTCCCTGGGATTGAACCCACAACTACGCTAACACAATGATCTACATGTTGAGCTACAGGAATACTTTACAATATACAATATATATACTTTACAATATATTCCTAAATCTAGATTTGTAGTACCACAAATAGGCATCTACAATCTCACCTAAGTCACTTTAGTCTCAAATCTTCATGCCTGCACTTTTGCTACTGCATTTGTGATATACTTTTTTCCAAGTTATGACCCACCTCTCAACCAGACCCCCTTTACAGTTTCTGCATCCTTATGACCTCATACTTCTGTAATCACCTCATTGGCTGGTTTACAATCACATTTAGAAGAAAAAAAGTGATTTTGTTCTCTTCAAGAGTCATTCATTTCTCCTCTGGGATCAATCTGTTATTCTGAAAATAGTGAGGCTGGAGTGAAAAGATTTAGGGAAAGATAAATAGCTGAATGCCTGAGAATATGTTATTCATATCATATGGACGTAACTATGAAATATATAACGTTTATACAGGCATAAACGTGACTATAGTTTGCATGACTCCTGAGGGCCGCTTCTTTCCAAGAATAATCTTTAGGTCCAAAGACCCTCATCAGTGCGAAGGCCAAAATATTTATCTTTTGGAGAAGGATAAAATTTAAAATGATAGATATATACACTACAGATATATAGGTGTATATTGTGCAACGCTTACAGAAATGAAATAGGGATCAAGTCTTAAGGTATACATAGGAACACAAGCTAAGCAATATAATGCAAGACACCAGTGTTTAATAAATACTTAATATTTAATTTTTTTAATTTATTAATATAAACGAACAGTGTACACAGTTTACCATTGTCCCATGCTACAGTTACAAGGACTGTGAAAAGTAAATGATATGAAGGTTGGGCTCAGACGATCTGGCAGTGATGTTACAATTTAACCTGCAATAATACAAAACATTTTTTGACTTAATTTGCTCTCATGGCAATTATGACCAAATGCTTCACACTACAAACTCAGGAGGAACAAATTTAGCACAAACCATTCTGAAAACAGGTGATTTGTTTTTTTGTTTTAGCACTGTCATGTAACAAAAAATATTTTTCCCCTGCAAATGGAACATTTGTGTATTCTTTGTACTCACTGAAAACCACATTGAAGAGAGGCAGGAAATTTGATGTGGAGTAACTAAGAGAGAGAGACATACGTTAGTCTGAAAGCTACCGACTGAAGCTGGCTGTCTGAAAATGTTTAGTCTGTGGCATGAGCTAATAGAAAACTAGAAAGACAGAAAGGACGTAATGAGTCAAAAACTATTAAAACACATTGACTGTGTAGAAATTGAGCACTTTTTAAATCTACAAAAACAGGGCTGACCATATGAGCTGAAAGAATGTTTACCATGGCTGTGGTCCAGATTATGAAAGATATGCCTTTGATAGGACTGAATTAAAAAACATGCATTACAACAAAGAACAAGAATGTTCACATTCTTTCAGTAGTTTGTACACGCTGAACACATCCACTACTAATACTGCTGCATTAGGTTAACTTTGTTTACATTTTGACCAATTGCATTTTGATGCAAGCCAATCTTTACCTCCAAACTAGACATTGAACTTTTCAATTTCCAAAAAAGTCAGACCTTAAATATTAAATATTATTGTTTACAGAGAAATGCATCATATTAAGAAAGTAAAACTGGTTTTTAATGGTTTTGAAAAGTTAATGTCATTTCACTTTAACTTTAATATGAAACCTACCTTATTAAGTAAAAACATAACAAAACTGCTTTAAACTGAAACATCTGAAACTGAAACCCATTTATCTGCTTATCAAAAATCTTGCTAAATACATTCATCTTTGAAAATCCTTTAGTTGTAAACCTTTCAGTGTGAAATGGGCTGAACTTGTCTGAGATGTTATATTTAGGTGAAGTAGAACTTAATTGAGTAACTAAAGCTTGAGCCAAACAGGTTATTTGAACAAAATGGCTGTTATTAGCTAGTCAAACAGTTACATGCTTACAGAAATATTCAACCCACAAATGCCACAGATATGGAGGTGATTGAAATTGCGTTTCTGAAAAGATCTGGTACGAACCCTTTCTGTTTTGATTTATACAGGCAAAAAATTAGGCCTTCTACTCTGCTTGTTTGATGCTAACACTTTGGCCCAGCTGCAGTCCACAACTTGCAGGCTGCTTTTAGGGCTACAACTTGCATGATGCCCTTAGGGCTACAACAGCAGCACATTTCATGACTCCAGCTGGTGTTTCTAAGTACTGTCTTCGAGTTTGACAGCTATTCTAACAACATTCCACCCCTCATCTGCCACTTGGGCCAGAAGGAACTACAAATCAAGTAAGGGGCAAAAGGGGGTGGATTTGAACAGCAAACACCTCATTGTTTTGGAGAGGGATTGTTGGTCAAGAATAAACAGACAGTTTCAATGATCCATGAAGCCAACTGTGGCCCATCAATCAGTTCTGGCATGTTCAGCAGTCTAGTATTAAAGAACTTTAGCTGAGTTGTTAACAATTACACATAATTTAAATGCAATGTTAAATTTAATCAAAATGCACTGCAAGAGTTGAAGGACATTTCAGACATGCATTTTTGCCCACCAATGTCTGGAAAACAGCATTCACACTAAACAAATGAACCGAATTCTGATGTCAGTTGGACTCCACAACAAATGCTCTAGTGAGAAAACAGTGAATAGTCCAAAGCGGACAAAGCCTTAACAAAACAAAGTGTAATTCAAATCTACCAAAATACAATGTGGTTTTACGTCAAACAGTTAGGAATACCAATCTTCATATTTTTGGAAAGGACACTATTACACTTCGGATTGCTTTGATATTAAAATGGCATAACTTGCAAATGCTTTGCTAAGATTACTCCCTCACAATTTTTATTCACATCACTGGTTTTAACTGACAAGGCTCTGTTGAAATAAAACACCCTATGCACACAGGCATAACCTGTATAAATAACTCAGAGTGGTAGAAGGAATGTTGCCACATCATTTAGGGTGGGTATAAAATGGACAGCGATTTTAGCATGTTTGTCTTATTTTTGGCTCTCACAAATGACAGCCATGCCAAAAAAGAGAAAACCAGACCAGACGAACATGCTATAATTTATGTCTTGAAAATTGAAGAGATGTCTCGAGAAAATAATGATTCAAAAAAGGTACAAATGTCTTCGGGTTCGGTCTGTGAATTGCAGAGAAGACAATTGGCTTCTTCCTAAAATAAGATAACAGATGCCAAGACAGTGGGCTGCTGTTATTAAAGAGAGGGTAGGAATGTGTTTGCTTTGGGGACCGAATATAAAACGTGAAGTTGCCTTCTTGGACATATGAACACCAAACAACTTGACTTAAACCCAAACATTGGGGGTGAAACCAAATGTCAAAGAAAAAATGACAAGAAAGCGAACTTTCACTTCAGAACAGAGATAGAAATTGGTTTAAAAGTGATGACTGTGGCTCTATTGACATGGTTCTGAGTTCTGTCTTCATGTTTTGGTTTTGTTAACAACCAGGTTGTGGTTAATACCAGAACGGAACCACCAACATATTGATAACAAGAAATGGCCCTATTCAAAAGTTTTTTAATCTTTTATTTGTGTATTTTTAAATGTGCTCTCTTTGACAGATCAATAGAGAAAAAACAAACCAAGTCAGCAATGCATCTCATTCTATTGGTTTTCCTTGGTATTCTGAAAGTATTTGCTAAGTATACGTTGAACATGACTATTCCAAACAGTCCATAAACTCTCATAAAATCGCATCCAAGCTAAACGTAAACAGGCCCTTTTTTCCTAATTCCGGCCACTGTAATAGCATTCTGGTTAATATTTAAATAAATACACAAATATCATGGTATCTTTCCGTAGCGGCATATACGGCTGTATATTTCATATATGGCTTTAGTAGTTAAGAGACACTGTCATAGTAGCAACCAAAGAGACACTGTCATAGTAGCAACCAAAGAGACAGTGCTTTTAAAAAGAACAGAAGCAAAAGAAGCAAAAACCATTTTTTTTATTTTCTGAAGAAATCATGCAGCTAAGGGGTTAATTCTGCTAGCATACTGACCACCCCGAATCTTAATGATCTCCTGGTCCTTTAAAATGGCATGTCTTTAAATTGTTAGGCCCACAGTTTTAACCCACCAGGCCAAATTTGCAGGTCAAAATTCAAATTATGTGACTTATATTGTATGTCTGTGACTCAAAGACTGTTTGAAGAGTTTAGGTTTTACTCCGTAAATTAAAAGCATAATGCTACATGCTAATATGTTTAAACATTTACATTTATGCATTTTACACACGGTGATATAAAACACTTGTTTCCTGAAAGTCGTGAGTAGTCCTCAAACATGCTCGACAGAAAGAAAGGGTGAGGGGATACACCTTTGCCCCCTCAGAACACACAATGTGAAGACAGTGATATAAAACAGGGCTACTGCAACCCTTCGCAGAGGTCAGAGGTTTGTCTGAGCAAAACTCAAGCATGCTGTAGACTAGACTATTTTGATTGCCAGCTGCTTCCTTTATATTGATAAATATACAGGTATACACTGCATAGTGTTCCTGTAGCCTATTTAGCACACCATGGCTCTGGAATAATTGTGTATATAATTGTACACAAGGAAAAACATCACAGTTTTGGGGTTTTCCAACCAATTAAGCTTCTCATTTCACAATTACCAAGGAAATGTATGTTCACATTAAACTGTAATTAAAACAGCCATTATTTTAAGCACAGCTTTTAACAAGTGCCACAAGCAAATAAGTGCATTAGAAGTGTTACATTTTCTTATAATTGTTAGATCAAGAGTAGTGTGGCTCTTCTTGACATAATAATGAACATAATTTGTATATACATTTATTTTGATATACCATAAACTGATTAAATAATGTGAAGTAAAAATGTTGCACCAAATGCCAGGGCCAGATGTGTATACCATGGATCTTATTCTAAATGGCTGATGAACCAGGTGTGCATGATTGTTCAGGAAATGCACAACTATGAAGTAGTTCCAGGTCTGTGGATAACGTTATGATTCCATATTACTTGTGTGACAGTCAAATTACACGGTGACTGTGTATTTTGGCCACTCACTCACTATAATAAGCAGCTCTGTTTCAAACAATGCTCTGCACTGTGTAAGCACAGTATGTTGTGGACACTCACTAAATGAGACAACATTTATCATCATTTTAATGTAAATCTGTACTATTAATATAAACACATGGTTGAAATTCAATTTAAAAAAGCATTGTCAAAACAAATATAATAACAAATAAATTGAATTGGGTAAAAATTGGGATATGCTACACTTTCATTTATACTGATAATACAACATAGAATAAATAAATATTGATATGCCTAATTGTTCCCTAATTGTTATTTATTACTACATATAATGTTATAGTATTACTACAGAAAAAATAAAATAAATAGTAAATAGACAAACACAAATAATAAAAACATAGTTGCACATGCTATTTATGAAGTACAAAACTCTTGAAAAAAGTTTTGGGGTCCTGCAGTCAAGATGAATGACCCCCAGTGCTATTGTACAGACAATAGAAACAGATGTCACAGGACAGCTGATAAGGACAGGCAGAGGCGGACACATACTTGCAAGGTGTGAGGTCCTCAAAGATAAACCGCCAAGCATTATTCTATGACAGGAAGTTGCCTTCATGTAGAAACAGTTCCCACACCCACAATTGCTGGTAACAGCTCCAACAGATTACATCTGGCAGCTCCAAAGACAGCATCTTCTATTGGTGTATAATAATATTTTCATAGGACCTGACTGCAATGTTTTGATTTCTGGTTCTTACCTGGCCACAAAGCACAGGTAAGCTGCTGAGCCGGGGCCTCATGCCCAGAAACATTTAAGTCTACAACAATGACTGTTTTGTTTCATCTTCTCTCAGCTAATACATGGTCTCTCCAGAAGTTCTCTTATATTCCTCTGGTAGAACCTCGCCTATGTCTGACAGTCCCTTGTTGCTTGTAGGACATAAGTAGGGCAACATGGATGTTTCAAAGGTTGACCTTGTAGAGGCTATTTGTAAAACAGGTTTTCATCCCCACGTTGGTGTCCACACTGCTATGGAGCTCAGTGGAAGGGGCTCAAGAGAAGTGCCAATTCATAACTGTTTTCTTCTGCTGGTCTAAAAAAACAGAGTGCATCAACTTTGGATCAGAAGAGGAATCTCAACAGCATCCCACTGCTGGAGGTCTTGGCACCCAGATCATTAAAGAGTGCTTTGTCTTGGTTTAAGCCAACATTCTCATTTCCTGCACATGCTTTGTTAATTTATAGAGGAACCATTAAGATAACAGAGGGTCAGGATGCAGGTCAGGTCATCTCAGTTGGTTCAGGTGCTAAAACATCTCTTCCAAACCAACAAGAACATTGACTGTACTTATGTTTGTTGGCACAAATGTATATTAAGTGACAAATGACTTGCTAAACCAATAACAACACAACACTCTGAATAAAAAATTCACTAACACAACACTCTGAATAAATAATTCACCCAAACCTGAAAATTCTGTAATCATTTGCTCAACGTCAAAGGACATAAAGTGGAAAGAACTTTAAAACAATCCCATTGCTGTTAAATGGAGTTATTATTAAACATTAATATTAAATATTAAAACTTTAAATTTTTAAATATTATATTAGCATATTAAAACTTGACAGTTACAAATTCAATGAGCCCTCACAAATCATTAGCATATGGTAAACTTAGGTTTGGCTACTTAACTAAAAATATGGTTCATAACTACATTTCCTCATATTACTATGCTACACCAAAATAATTTTAACAATTCCTAAAAATAAATAATGGTTGTACCATTACTTTAGCATTTTTAGGTTTGCTTTTTTAAAGGTGGGTAAATAATGACAGAATTTCCATTTGGGAGTGAACTAATCCTTTAAGAATTTCTTTAGCTGTGTTAAGAAACACAGAAACATTTCAGCAGGCGGCATGAGAAGATGTAGAGAATCCACAACGGTGAAAAGTTATCTATCAGAGGCATGCATTGACCTCTGGTTTGAAATGGGAAGGCCAGGTGGGGAAATCCCTTTACCTAAGTCATAATTTTGCTTGTCTTGACATGCTACCATGTACAAAACAAGTGAGACATATCCTAGGCAACAGCAATACAATTGCCAACTGCCAGATAACAGTGGAGAAAGCCACAAAAAATGCAAAGGAACACCTGCTAATTTACACCTCAGGGCTCAACAAATTCCTCAGAATATCCTTTGGTTCTTTAGGTGGAGTTTACCTCCTCCATATTAACTTATTCAGCAATGGATCATGTCCATTGTTCTGGTATCAAAACATTATCACATTTAGCAGGACAAAACTGGCTTAACCAATGGTGTGAATTTGGGTGTTCAAACACAAATAGAGGTGGTCTGTCTGCAGCAATAGCCAAGTGGGCTGGGTGTAAACGTATTGCAACATGCCTTGTAATTGCTTAGGGGAGATCTGAGTTTCAGTCCATGCTTGTGGGCCTTTGTTGTTTTAGCTACAAAACTCGTAAAATAACTTTAAATCACGGTTTTTAAGTGTTACCACTAGAGGTCACTTATTCACAACCGTAACATATCATAGCTTGATGATTCTGTGCCTGATTGTTGAATGATGGGATGTTCACAAATCATGTTCATGGATGAGGTATTGACGTTTAGAAAGGTTTTATACCTAGTGGTCTATTCGTTTAAAATTCCAGTGGGTCCAATTGTTTGGTCCAAAATTTTAATAAAATTTTAATTTTATTAAAGCAATAGGGCCCATGAAGTGTTTTTAGAACAAAATTTTGAGCCACTTGAGAATGTTTAACTCTGTTCTTCCCTAACTAAACTGTGGACTGTGTAACAATAATGTTTCTGAATCCTGTCATGCAAATATTTTACATATTTAACACATTTTTTGCGCATTTGGTCCTCTAATCTGGATAGATGTTCTGTAAGGGCCAGAACTTGCATTTTTACAATATTACAGCAAACAATTTAAAGAACTGATATCACAGTCAAAGTTGTGCTATTAGTGTCGTATGTCAGTGCAACTCAAATTGCCTATGGTTTAATGCATATGGCCGTATAACAGCCTGGGTAATAAACAGCCAAAATGCATTTTTAATCAAGTGATACCGCTGTAATATATAAGTAATATAAAGTCAGTACTCACAAACAGTGTAAACTGATAAAGTAGCTGTGTTTAACTATCTCAGTGTGTACAAAACTATTCAATCTGACTAAAATAGCACAGTTATTAATAAACAATATAAGGTTAAAGCAATGAGTGCTATAAACAGCAGTGCTCTAAGATACAATGTTGACAGACGGGGCGAGATAAAACAGTTTTTGTTAACCCAAGAGTAGAACAGTGTGATTAAGTGTCGTTTTGATAGGAGGAGAAGAGGACAAGGGTTTATTAATGGACAGGCACTCTGAAGAGGAAGCAAAGTGTGCCCACTATACTCAAAGGTCCAGAAACATCTCTTTGGTGGTTTGCCTCTGCTTCTTTTTTCCAAAAAAGACAGTGGCTCCTCGTGCTTCACTAGAGTGGAAATGCCATTCTTTGAGTTCCACTGATTTTCTGACTTTTAATGTGTGGCTGAAAGTTTTACAATCAAGCAGTATAATGTCAGTGTTGCATGGAGAGGTCTAATGTCTTCAAGGTCTTCAGGAAGATTGCTAAAGCAGAGTCTGTGTTTAATAATATAACATCACGTTTCAAGGAGGATATTGAGGAATTTTCCTTTTCCAGATTTCGCTGTAACCCAAATGCAAAGTTTAAGAAAAGAAGACAGAAATAAATGAATAAAAAAAATTCCATAATAAATATTAATGATGAAACTGCATTTGGTGATGGTTAAGGCTAAATATATTTGACCTAGATGGCACAGAACAGATTTTTTTACCTGTCCAAAGAACCACAAAGAAACAAAAAAACAAAAACAAAGGACAGCCAAATAAAAATACTTTTTTGTAGCTCAACTGGTAGAGTATTGCATTAGCAGCACAAAGGTTGTGGGTTTGATCCCAGAGAACACATTTTCTGATAGAAATGTTGAACTTGAATTCAATGCATGTTGTTTTGGATTAAAGTGCAGTGGGCAGCTATCACTGCAGCGCCTGGTCAGTTCAGTTGCTACCTGACAGTGAATTGAACCTACAACCAAACAAACAAATAAAATATTTAGCACCTAGAAACATAGATCTGGCTCCTGCATTTTATTTGGATTAACACCTACTAGCATTGAGACGTAGCATTTTTCCTCTGGAGCCTGAAATATACTTACTACTCTACTGCCCTAAAGGTCTCATTGTGTGATTGTGTGGGGGTATAGTTCAGTAGTAGAGCATTTGACTGCAGCTCAAGAGGTCTCTGGTTGAAATCCGGGTACCCCCAGGTTGTAACTTTCAGTGTGCCGTTGTAGTCTGCTGGGTAAATCCCCTGGTAACAAATATGCTTAAACACATGAGTATCATAGACAGGGTATTGCAAATAAGTACGTCAGTTTGTGTTTATATGGTTTCAGGTGAATGTTGATAAGTTTTCAATATTTAATAAAAAATGTTATTGTTAGTTTTACAGACATACAGGCATTTACAGACAAAAACAAATGCTGGTAACTGAAACCCTCCTACTTTATTTTGCTCTTAGCTCTGCTCTGCTATATGAGCGCTATGCTAAAGCCTCAAGTTGTTCCCTGCTACATACAGGGCAGATGCTACAGTGGGCCAGAGATCCTCTGACTTTCAGATCCACAACACAGCAAAGCAAGACTTTAGCAACACAGCAAGCAAGACATTCCCATTTGGAATCCAGAAAACAGGCCTGTGCTAGTGACCTGTGTTATCTAAATGACCTTTTCCTGGATCTCCAGATTATGACACATGTGGTCAATTAGAAAGAGTGACACTTGGGTGAAAAGAAGACTTTGGTTCATAATTCCCCACATTTGTTTTAAAATCTTTGATTTATCCATGACTCAAGTAGAGGAGGACAACCACACCTACTGCATGGAACACCTACTGCAGTGTCAAGGGTTACAGCTGGCTGGGACAACGTCTTTTCCAGGTGTATGTATGCTGGATAAGGAGTCTGGATATAATATCTTCTAAAGATCTTCTAAGTATCGCATTAAATCACTTTGTGTTTATAGGTGCCTTTACAATTTGCTTTAGGTGAAGTGACTGAAAGCTATAAAGTTATATATCACTGTGGAACTTTGTACTTTATTAGGAAAATGTATGTAAATCTGTGCTAGATCTACTTTATGGCTGCATGACACTGGAAAAAAACTGACATTGCAATATTTTATTTTTCTGCAATATATTGCGAAATGAAAACTGTTTTACCAGAAGACTTGAATAGTGCTGTTTTAAAAGAATTAAACATTCTAGAACGAATGGGGTGATGTTGCAAATAATAAACAAATAGCCTGTAATAGACATCTTTATTAAACTTCCTTAAACTTATGTTTCATAAATATATTTTATTTTCTTTCTCAAAGTCATATTCATGTAAGCTGAAATGACATATCTTGCTAAATATGAGACATTAATTAAATGATTAAATGTCACACAAAGTATATACGGTTTCATTTGTTCCTGTTTTTCCAGAATGAAAACAACAGTATCAAAATACAATCTTCATTTTTGAGTGAGTTCTTTTAAGAACAGGCTAGATATGTTTACCTTCACCTTGGTACTTTTCAGTTTCACGGTTCAGTTTGTTGAACTGTAGCTGTGGTATATCACTCAGGTTTATAATGAAAATATTAGGAGTGTATTGCTGTATCCCAGAACCATATGGAAGCACTTTGTATTGTTGTAATGCCTGTCGGGTTTAGCGCAATGCCAGCTACCACATACACTGTGTCAGGCCTCCCATATGCATGCTGTTTTCTACATTAACCTCATGGCAAGCGTTTACTGTGGGACATTAAAATGTTATTAGTATAACAAACAGACAGACAAAAAATTCATAAGAGGTGATGTTGGTTTGCAACTTCAATAAAATTAATTTAAATCATAAACATAAATATCTGACATAAATAGCAAGTCTATACAATACTAAGATAATATAGTTTCTGCATGAAACAATTTTTAATGACCATTATTATTATCATGATTATGTAAAAATTTGTTTAATTGGCAGTTCATTAAACCCATTAATAATAATTATTATTGCACAGCTGACTGGAATGCTTGACTTTGATTGGTCTAAGTTCCAAGTTTTCCTACATAGCTGTGCTAGTAACATGTCTTCTCTTGCATAAATAAATATTTCATACTTATTTAGGTATTTCAAAAAGAAAAGTTAAACATCTATCCATTAATTGATTCTATAAACCCACTTGTCCTCTTCAGTGTTATGGAGGGATGAACCCTATCCCAGCATCTCGGGCCATAGGCAGGGTTCACTCTGAATAGATGGCCAGTCTATGGCAGGATAACACATTCACATATACACACAAACACACACTCAAATAAACACACAGCTAAGGGCTGTCACAGGGAGAACGTGCAAACTCCACACAGAAACGGCTCAAACCAAGAATCTCCTTGCTGTGTGGCAACAGTGCTACAACAGTCCCTCAAAAGATCATGTTTTCATGAGTGAAGGAATATCATAAGCCTTTTAATAATTCATGCTGAACTACACTTGGTAAGAGAAACAAAGAAAGCCAACCAGGAAATGAAATACTATCTTAAGCAGCAGACATAGAGCTACAGGACCTAGATTTCTCCTCAGGCCTCATAGACTTAATTCCAATCAGCATCAGATAATTCCTACAGCCGGAGCTTCCTTTCCAGGTAACTGGCAACCAAAACTTCTCCCTTCACCTTAAAGCCCACAAAAGCCTCAGCAAAAAAAGCCCTTGAGTGCTACAATGCTCCCTTTGTCTTGCACCAATTCTCTACCTACCAGCGACTCTGATTGCGAGCCAAGACAAACCACTGCGTTGAGTTACAGTTCTTGCAGCCAAACGTCATTCTTGTGTTTAATATGCTATAGTCTGTCTGCATTTGCTCGCTGTCCATCACAGTGGCTGTTAGTTCATTACGTAGGGAAAGACAAGAGTGTGTTTATTATTATCTGAAAATTATCCAGACACATAAAGGCCGATGTTGAGATAAGGCAGGTGTGCTTCCAGAAAGAAGTGAAGGGAGGGGTCACATTGGGAAGAGCTCTCTGTATTTAAAGCCTCAGTCAGTGGTGAGGTTATGAATCCTCTAATCCCTGTATTTTCAAAGGTCACACACCAAGTTTATAAATTACACAAGACTGACTGACAGGCAACTCTGATCATGGATTTAATGTGAAAGTGGCTTTGAGGTACATCAAAATCTTATTGTCCAAACACATCTGCATGTACAAGGATTTTCACTTGGTGTGCAGACGAACTCTGCTCTTTAGTTTCCCCCAATCTTTAATAGTAAATAGAATAAATCCTAGACTTAAATGGTAGAAGGTGAGTCATATATATGTAGGGGGCTTAGGCTAGTAAGTATTCACATCTAAAAAAACCTCCACAACTCCCTTTAAAATCTTAGCAACAAGCTAACAATCAACTGGTGCAGGTTTTTGCGAAGGTGCAATACTCTCTGCAAATGTAAAAATTTACTGCCATACTTTATATCTTTATATCTTATGAAAAATAATTTGCTTTATTAAACTGAAAAGAAGCTTGCTTTGATTACAGAGCTTATACATAATATAAAATACTCTTTTTGTGTTTTTTGGAGAGAACATCAGTTTTATTGGTTTCAGAGTTTTTTAACCAACTCAAAGCAGTTCAACTCTGTTCTGTTTTTATAATTGAACAAATAAATGCAAGGATTTGAAGCGTCTTTGGGTGTGGAGTAAAGTCAACAGTAGTGCCCTAGAAAACCTTGCAGTGCCCAAGATGCTGAAACAGATGTCTGATAAAACATTGCAGAAGCAAGTTTATAATTAATCTCTTTAGAGTAAGAAATCGACACAGTCTTGTGTCTTGAGTAGAACTGCACAGCTGGCCAGCTTGGCAGGAACAAGCTGTTTTCTCTGCTCTTGCTAAGAAATTTGATTTGTGAGCCAGATTTTTTATTCACCTTGAAGGACCTGGCTAAGCCCAATGAAGTGCATCCAATAGGGGTGATGGCTGTTTTAGGAACAGGTCTGGATGACTGCAGGTGTCAAGCAGACAACACACTGTAATCCCAGAGTAGAGCGCTTATTGTCAAGATGGAAGTTCTGATTGCTTGATCTAGCAGTTAGTAGTGGCTTAATGTGTTGTTCTGTCTAATATGCTACAGGAAAACATTGTTTATATTTGCCCTTATTGCTATTATCTAAACATTCAAAATAACAGTTTTCTGAGATAATTTCCTAATTAAGTGCTAAAGGCAGGTTTAAACATGGCCCAAAGTGTTTGGGCTGGGATCACAGGTAGTAAAAAATACATGCGATCATCACATTTGTAGTGTAAATGCTTTATCCATCCTTATTTCTATCCATCTGTTAGAAACATATCATCTTAATACTTAGAAAAGCTCATACAAGAGTTACAAGACTACAAAATACCATTTAATATTAATCATTATTTCAAATTACCAAACACACGTGATATAACAGCAATAAAGTCTGATTTCGATTATTAAAATGTATCAACGAGTCTATTTAAAAAAAAAACCCTTAGGACAAACATTATTCAAGCATATGTCAACACCAGATGGTTTTAAAGAATTTCACTACAACAAATGTYTCGTGAATTCACCTCTTATACAGACTATATATCACAATCAGGCAGGTTAAAGTTTGATCAGGTAATAGTGATTTTTCCTCACATGAAAACATGAAGTGTCGTAGATGCCAAAGTTATCCCACACCTGGAGAAAACAAGATATTTCCAGAACCACGCTGCCGTCTGCTGGACAATATAGCCATTGCGCTTTGTATATCAAGCCACGCCTACCAAGATGGGTATATAAGCCATGCAAACACTTTTCTGTAAACACACTTGCATGAGGTAAAGGAGGTGACATGTAGATATACTCACTGGACTGGCCCATTGCAGCGGGCATGTTGCAGTGATCACATCCCAGACTCTGAGGAAGGTGCAGGGAAAGAGGCAAAGCCAATAACTCAAGGCAATTAATATACCACAGCAGTCAAGGTACTTTCCAGGAGCCCAAGGCTGCATACAGGTTGGATACCACATAGCATCTGTTGTGATAACAACATGCCTAGATACTGGTTCTAAAAGCTGAAAGCACAGCAACAAAGCAGTGTAACAGCCACAGGCAGTGTGCTGCAAAGCCATGCCCAACTGGGGAATTACACATGAATCTAGTGCTGAACCAAACTGCAGATGTCATATGACTCAGAAGCCTCTGAAACACTCAGTGGAAACACTGTTCTGCCCCTAAAAGTATTCAGGTAGTTCATGACTGAATGCACAAAAAAGATACCGAGTATTAAACGCTCAATAGTTGAAAGTAAAAAATCTTATATACGTGTATTTAGACATGATCTATTTGATCAGTCTAATTTATTATATTAATGTTTCCCAAAACACATATACCAATCGATAAAAATGTCGATGAATGAAAAGCGTGAACGTTTATGTAGCTGGAACCATTGTGCATACAACGTTTCCAATCGGAATCATTACGCAGAGGGATCGAGTTCGCTTTGAAAATCGGCGGACTCAAAACAAATCAGTTGTTTCTGATACATTTTCGTTAAAAGCATATTCGGGTAGATTATGGCTGTTCCAGGTATGCTTTTGTAGATGAATTAGTTGCAATCGTTACAACTATTTGTGGTTGTTGTCGCTACTTCGGAACGTTACAGAAAGTATGAGCACACGTTGTTACTCTTAACTGTTTAACAGAGCTAAAGCACTTTTGATAGTATCTGTAATGTAGATTTTGTGTTGTTCTCCTAATCGATGGTTAATGTTGCCTGATAATCTATATAACCAAGCAAGATAATTTAAATTGGGTATATAAAGGTATATAGATTATATAAGGTATATAAATTAATACATTTCTTTAAGAAATGCCTGTAAATTACTCTAATAAAACGCTTTTCCACCACCAGCTGTTGAGATAAAATTGAATGTCCTTCTGCCAACAGGTCCAAACAAAGACAACATCAGAGCTGGATGCAAAAGATGTGGATACCGTAAGTATGAAGATTATAAGGATTATCTATGTGGGGTTTTTGTGTGTATTTATCAGTCTATGCATCTGTCATTCATAGTAATATTTATCTGTTAATTTATTATCTTTCTGTAAATACAA